>APFE031043343.1:18552-39266 GCA_000404065.3 Pinus taeda
CACTTTGGGGGACCTTTCTGAGATGGTCCAGGCTGCTTTGTTGATTGAGTTGGGAGTGAATCAAGATTGAGTCTCCCAATTCTATTAATTACATCACTTAAAGTATCATCCATTGTTGGAGTTTCAGTCGGGGGAGAGTATTCTTCAGAAGAAGATTCCACATGTTGATCTAGTATAGGAATCCCCCCTTCAAGATGTGGAATCTGATTTTCAAATTCTTGAAATGATTTCATTTTTGCGAATCTATCCAAGCGATCAAGTTGCCGCTCAACAACATTGTCAGATTTGGATGATTCAAGAAAAATTACATCTCTAGATATAACAAACTTTTTATTTTCTTCATCATAGAGGCGGTATGCTTTGGAGGTATTTGAATACCCCAAGAAAATACACTTACGACTTCTAGCACCAAGTTTGTTTCTATGTACCTTTGGTATCAAAGCATAACAGGTGGAACCAAAAATCCTGAGATGTTTGATCGAAGGAACATGTCCATACCACAATTCATAAGGAGTCTTGTTTCTTATAGAACTAGATGGACATCTATTCTTTATATATGCAGCACATAGAACAGCATCAGCCCAAAACATTATCTTTACATTTTTGAAAAAAGCATGGATCGTACCATATTCAAAATTGTTCTGTTCATTCTTTCAGCTACACCATTCTGTTGGGGATTATAAGGCACAGTTGTTTGATGTTTAATCCCATGTTGGGAAGATATTGTTCAAATTCAATTGATGTATATTCCTTTCCATTATCAGTGCGAATAGACCCAATATGAGATTGTGCATCATTTTCAATCCATTTATGAAAATTCTTGAATTTTAGGAAAGCATCAGATTTGTTCTTCAATAAATAACCCAACACATTCTGGTGTAGTCATCAATAAATGTCATGATATATTTATTTCCATTTGCAGAAGGAACAGGCATTGGACCACATAAATCTGAATGAATAAGTTCAATCTTCCTATGTGCTCTTGAATGTGAGTCATGAAATGACTGTTTGCTATGCTTTCCTAGAATGCAAGCATCACATTGCTTAAGTTTTCTAGGAATTGTAGGCAAACCAGCCACACCATTTTTCTTCAATAAACGGAGACTGTCATAGTTTAAATTTCCAAATCTAGCATGCCATAATAAACTTGATGGAAGTGTACCTTCTTCATGATGAGTAATATATGAGAAATGTTGTTTATGGGCAGATGATCCTTGCAGTTTGAGAAGTCTTTCTTTTTCTATTCCCCTCATGACAAGTGAGTGATCAGATGATTTTCTCACCTCAAGCTTGCCATCAAACATATGAATAGAGTGACCTTGCTGGCGGATGTGGACCAAGGACAGCAAGTTTCTCTTCAGCTATGGGAGATATAAAACATGATCAAGAAGAAAGTCTGGGAGACCAAACAGTTTAAGCCTGACTGTGCCAAGCCCTGATGGCTTGATTTTTGATTGATCTGCAAAGTAAACTACTCCATCAACATTGTCAGTGAAATCTTCAAAAAAGTCTTTTCTATGAGTCATGTGACAGGTTGCTCTTGAATCAAGTAGCCAATCATTTTTCCAGGAAGCAAGTGAAGTATTAAACAAATCTTCATTACTCCAATGTTACATTGTGCCTCAACATAGTGAGCGGATTCAGGTGCTTTACCTTTGTCTGTATCATCAGTTTTACCTTTCTGTTGGTTTCTTCTCTGCTCAATTTTGTCCCATGGTAGCTTGCATGTAGAGGCATCATGTGATCCATTTCTTTTGCAGCGAATACAATGTAAATCTGCCTTTTCTCCTTGAGGATGTCTGCCCCCCCTGCCTCTGAAGTATCTTCCTCTTCCTCTTCGTCCACCTCTTCCTCTTGTAGAATCTTGAGCAGGATATTTTTCTTTATTAGCCATGCATACAGTCTCTTCAGAAGATTCAGGGACTGTCTTCTTTCCAAAGGCTTTTTCCCTTTCAGCAAACTTTTTCACAAGAGATTCAAAGGTTATATCCTTAAGATTCCCATTTGCTTGCAAAGACTCAAGATAATTTGAGTATGTAGGATATAGTGCCTTGAGGAAAGCAATAAGAGATATATCTAGCTTAACTTTAGTGGAATCGATATCATGCACTATAGATTTTATTTCAGATGCAAGAGCAAGAGGGTCATTATTTTGCAGTTCAAGAGTGAAGAGTTTGATCATAAGTTGCACAACTTCAAGTGCAGAATGTGAGTCATAGAGCTCTTTCAGTTTTTGTAAAGCTTCAAAGGCAGTTGTACATGTTGTAAGGTGACGACTTACCTCCTTATTTACAGAAGCTGCTATTAATGCATACGCTTTGCTGTTCTTGTTTTCCCAGATGGCAAGCTCTTTGTCTGATGTGGGCTTTTCTGGGTCATTGTCTCCTTCTCCGACACACACTCCTTTCCACAGCTCATTGAAAATGAGGGTGTGCTGTACCATCCGGGACCAGTCAGGATAGTTCTCCTTGCCAGTGAGAACTATTCCTATCATAGAGATGACTGAATGCATTTTGTTACTGCTGCTGATATACTTCTGATGAGAAAAATACTCTTAAAAAAACTTTGCTGCTTTTTAAAAAAAATGATTTTGATATGGAGAATTATTGTGTATATCTCTGCTTTAAAAATGAGTATGGAGAGAAAAAAATCATTTAAAACCCTGCTTTATATCACCATTTCTACACTTCAAAACTCTGCTTTGAATCACCATATATATATCTCAGCTCATGTCATTTAAAATTCTGCTATCTCTATATATCTCAGCTCATATATATCAAAAAATTTAAAACTCTGCTATCACCACCATATATATCTCAGCTCATATATAAAAAATTTAAAATTCTGCTATTACCACCATATATATCTCAGCTCATATATAAAAAATTTAAAATTCTGCTATCACCACCATATATATCTCGATATGCACAATTCTACTATAAAATTACAATGATCATGGCGTTTAATTCATTATTGAGAGGACTCTCGACATGTCCATAAAGGTCACCTAACTTCATTGATCTGTTCGGTGGTCCACTCTTTTTAATAAGGATGGATATACACACTGGAATTGATATGCACAGTCACTCTCCCAAAACATCGATTCCCAGGTTTGAAGAAGTTTCACCAGGAGTCCATTCAGTATATATATATAAAAAATTTGCAGCACGAGGAGTTCACCCTGGGGTCGAAACGCGACACCTTTGAGAAAGCCGTCCGGGCTTATGACACAGGCGGAAGAAAGAATATTTAATATAGGCGGTCCGGGCTTATGGCACAGGCGTCAACATACAGCCATCGTTTACAACCAATGCAAAGAACAGAAGACCACAAGAATGTCAGGCGGAAAGGCTGTAGCGGCAACACCTATACAACGCATCTCCACCAACCTTCTAGATTTTACGGGAGGCCTTCAAACTATTCGAAAACCTGGGCAGCACCACCAATTTATCGAAAATTCGAATCAGCTCCACCCCTCGTTGTAGGGCAGGAGAAGGAGTTAAACAGCTCGGGTTTGAAGAAAAAACTTTTGAAGGCTAGCATACGGTGGGAAACGCCAGAAAATGGAGAGGAAGTAACAGTGTAGAATGGCGAAGGGCAAGTGGAAGTGATAGACTAGGACGAATGCAAACGGATGGGTCTGTCATTCATAATTTCAATGAGCAAAACATTTCAATACGTTACCAATCCAGGAGTTTGCAGGCAGCGGCAGTCTCCAGGCAGCGGCAGTCTCCAGGCAGCAGCGGCAATCTTCAGCTATTTCAGGGATGTCAGAGACTGAGCAGCTCTCAGGCAGGAGTTACAACTATTTCTGGGACCTGTGCTCTGATACCATGTCAGGCCAGGGTAACTCCAGGCTTAATGAGAGAGAGAAAACTGATGTTCTTATTCATTAGGTAATCTACATATATATATACAAATAAAACGGATCAGTTCATCTTCTGGATGACTATCCGGTTCACCCATCCGTTTCGGATTAGGTGTCAACACTTTTAAACAACTCTTGAACTTCTAAATGACTTTTTGACCTATAAACAACCTTTGTACATATATGACTATCTGACTCTTCACGTTCCACATATGACACTTGGGCTTCCACACATTACATTTCATCCTTTTCTTCGAAAATGCATCATTACAATCCACATGATGATGTGGCATGCAAAATGGACATACATTGAACACTATGATGATACTTTTACAAGTTGCGGCTTGATGATGATGACATGGACTTCATGATGAGCCGACAATACCTAAATATCTTCCTTGATCCTTCATCTTTCATTATTGATGATAGATCTTATCTATGTTTTATCTTCATGAAATATCCACTTTGTTTCTTATGTTCATGCTCCAAAGGGTCTTGGATAACCATTGGAATGATCTAACTCATAATGTGATGTGTTATTTCTATTTCGGTCCATGATATGCATCATATCACCATGATAGATCTCTTTTGTTCTTCTTATATGCATGTGTTTCTTTATTCTTTCTCCTTTCTATCTACTCTTGAGAGTCACCTTATCATGCTAATATAGTACTCCTATGAATGAAAATCCTACACAAAGAGGAAAATCAGTATAAAACATCTATCCTATCATTACCTAGCTCATGGAATAATATTCCCATGCTAAAATTGTGAGAGGGTTATAAGGAGAAGGCTTGAGTAGCAGGCCAAAGTTAAAATAATCAACATTCACAAGGAACATTCAAGGTGTTCTTTTGTGGTCAAGCAAGAGAGAGAGAGCTCACGGGGCATAGTGGTGCACTTAAAATAGATGAAAGAGTGAGGCCTCACACACTCAAGCTTTCAATGTGAGCTAATGCGCTCATAAAGAAAAAGAGGGCACAAGGGCATGCCCCAAAGAGATGAAGGAGAGAAGCGTTGGGCCTTCATAACTTCAAGGTGCACTCATGCACTCAAGGACTAGGATGGTAGACTAGGTCAGATTGAAGGGACAATGGAAAAATATTCAAGCCTCTAGGTGTGCTGATGTTCTGAAAGAGGGTGCAGTTCTTATGTCAAAGGAGTGTGCTCAAGATTCAAGCTTCATGACTGCTCCGTGCGCTGAAAGGGATGGATGAAGCCTCATGCTTCATGAGTGTGACATGTGCTCTAAGGCTTTGTGCTTCATGAATGAGATAGGTACTCTAAGAGAGCACAACTCTTCATGTTCAAGGAGTGATATCATTGTCTTGAAGTGCGCTTGTGGTTTTGAAGTGTGCTAAGGATATGAAAGTGCATTTTTTAATGAAGAAAGATCCTTCTTCTTCTAGAGCTTTCTTTTTAGAGGAGAGAAGGCCCTTTTTCTTCTGAAGTATTATTTTCCACTTTGTGTTTCAAGTACACTTTGTTTCTATGAAGTGTGCTTCATTGTTTTGAAGTGCGCTCAGGCTTGGAAGGGCACGGTTCTCTCCAACAATGGCTACTTGTTCATCCAGAATGCAGGTTTCACTGAGGGAGGTAGCACAAGGGTATTTGACATATCCTTAAGAAGTATTAATGCACTGTGAGAGGAACTAGAGTGCACAGGTATGGGAAAAAATATGGGACAATTAGGCTCATGGATAAGTTAAACTCATTACATAGTAAGAAGGTTAATGCCTCCACAACTTGCGCTGAATAGTAGGACCAATAACGAGCTTCAAAATGGCTAAGTGTGACAAAAATATAGTAAAAGCAAGAAATGCATCAGAATATGACTCAAACAGGGATCACTCAAATTAATTCCTTTCATGAAAACCAAGGGAATTCACATGACTCATGAAGAATGGTCACACCTTGAAATGATAGCAAAGAGACACTTGCAATAGTAGGAAAGCATGAAAATGACACTTTTAGAAAGCTAAATAAATTGAAGGCAACAAATTCCAAAGTGAATATAACATTTGTATGACACTTGTTAAGGAAAAATAAAGAAAACTAAATAGCCACAAAAGTGAAAGTGATGCCAGTGAACACAAAGGTGCGCAAAAGAGACAATTGAGAAAACTCACTAAAATAACAATATAATTGCAATGAATGGGAGGGGGAATCTCAATAAAAGTGTGAACTAACTATCAACATGAGCTAAACATCACACAGGAATTATCTTGATCGATGATGTTATGCTTGTTTGAGATTGCATAAAATAAGTGTTCTCAAGATATTATCGAAGACTATGCATGTGAGTGCAAGTGACTTGACAAATTGAAGTCAGGAAGAATACTTGAACACTTTTCAAAACATCAAAACATTATGGAATAACCACAGAGTGACATACCATAATATCCTGAGTAAGCTCCAAAATTCAAGTGTAAGCAACATTTTGGAAGTTGTTGATCACATCAACAATAGGTAGACAAAAACATGAGTAACTCTTACATATTGGAGGTGATCATAAATAATATGATGATTCTGAGAGTGAGCACACATTAATAGTTGCATTGAGTTATCATTCATGAATGAGTTAGATAGTAGAGTGATGTGGAGGTTCTACATCGATCAACGTAAGGTTGGATGGGGTTGATGCTTGGATAGGGGTAGTGTATGAGAGAAATTTGCATAATATGAGTTGTGGCTCACAATGAGATACATTCTCCAAGTGTCTACTAAGACTCAAGGATCAAGGCCATTCAATCAAGAGTGCTCTAGATATTTTTCTGGTATTTTTCATCTAGACTTCTCTACGATCATAGATGATGACTTGGTGACTTGATGGGCTAGGTTTATTGTTGGAGTAGAGTCATCTAGATGGAGATAGGAGCTATATAGAGTTAGAGTAGGATGGGACAATAACACCTTGGGTATGAGGATCTAGAGAAGCATACTGACATTTATGGTTGTAATTGTGAGAGCCCTCATGTGGTTAAATAAGTTATTGGGGTAAATATTAATCAATAATAAGATTGTATCAAGTGACTTGAATGGACCAAGTGCATATTCATTTAGATGAACGAGATGTGCCTCTTGGGAGTAGAATTAGAAAATGAATATCTTATTTGAGACATCATCTACATGATCCAGTAGGTTGATTTGGGTATTTTTGGTTATAGTTATGATGAGGCTTTTGTGCACGGACACTTGGGAAGTAATTATATTAAGACATGGAGGCTTAACCATTACAGGAAGCTATGAAGAGTGGGTTGATTGAGGGGATTATTCAGTTCTATCATTCTTCATAAGGATCACCTAAACAAATTTGGAAATTTCTTGATGTATATGCCTTTAGTAGTACATGTGTTATAGGCCCTTCTATTGCATATAGTTAATAGACATATAAAACTGATCAATCACCATCCATGACCATTTTATCATCATCCCTACAAAATTCCCCAAGAACATCTCTTCAAAATACTTATGTTTAATGGACCTACTGCTTCAAATCAGTTCTTTTAAGGCCCAAAGCACCATGTCCTTGTAGGGACCTTTATACACCAACATGTAGCTTCCTTCTACACCAACGCTAATCATCATCAAGCTTTCCCTTGATGGAGGTGCATTGATTTTAGAAATTTAGAAAAATTAAAAAGGATCCTCAAGCTTCCTCTTCCACAATCTTCCAGGAGTTATTTTAACCATTTACCTTGGATAATAAGTTTAAATGCTATTTGATCTTACCTTGGAAATTTCATGTCTTATCCCTTCAAATCATCCTCCACTCTTAAGTTTATATCTAGCCTATATTGGTAAATGGATAAGAATTCATAAACTACCAGCCCTCTCCTATAAATTCACATCCATTTACAACAACAGGGTTTGCTTTCGGAGACTGATGATACCCCCATGTTGCTGCCTTGAATCCAAGAGTTTTCATTTCCATGCATTAGGGTGACATTGAGGTGAGATTTCTTATAAGGAAGGAAAAATAAAATTGGGGAGATTTATACAAAATAAACTACTATTCTTGGTTGTAAAATCTCTCCTATTCAGATTAATACAAATAGTACATTTTTTTCCTATATGTGTTATGTTATGTTTACATTCATATATTTCAATGTTTTGTTGATCCATTGAATAGAGTAATTTGATAATTCTACATAGATTCATAGGTATTTGGCTGTTGTTGATTGTATGTGTAGGTTTTAATTATAGCAATCAGACACAACTTTGGAGCTTACAAGCTGAGAGGAGAGAAAATATTGCAACGGATTCCAACTAATCCTCTTTCCATTCTTCAATTTATCTATGGGAAATTTTATATTCCTTGATTTTTATTGTTATAGACAATTCCACTAGGCCTAGGGAAGATGATTCTATCCACAGTTGTAAATTTTGTATAACAAATTGGTGCCTCCATTTCAGATCGTTTCATTCCCTTAGTGGTTTATTTTTCCTTAGTACTTGTTTCACCTCTTACATAGACCTTCATTGCATCACTCAATTATGAAATAAACCTAGGAAGAACTTTGATTGAGTTTCAGTTGATTTTTTTGGTTGTAACTTAGATTTATCATGATCAACAACACTCTCCAACCTTCTCTACACCTGTGCCACAGAGCACTGGTGCTCTTTTAGAACCTGCACTGACCCTTGTTTGATGCAAAAATGTGCCTTTATTTAATTATCTTTGTTCTATATAGTTCTCCTTATGTCCTTGAGTGTGCCTTGGTCTCTCAGAAGCCTTCATCTTGTTTTATTTTGGTTTTGATTCCCTTTGATAAGAATCTATTTATATTTTTCTTTGTTCTTGTCAATTAGGTCATTAGTAAATTGATTGCTTGATCATTGATTTATTGGAAGAATTGGTGTTTTAGTCATCATTTTGAATAGTTTCTTTTATCAGTGATTAGGAAAGCATCTTATTTTCCATATGAAAATTAAGTGTAATTCAAAAGAAAATCTTATGCATTTTGCATTGCATTTATCACTTTGTGTGTAAATTGGAATTTGAATAGTTGCATTACAGGAATTGATTTGAATTTCTTGTTTGTTACATCTTCTATGCTACACCATTCTTTGCTCTCTTCCCTCCCATACATAGATTTTGATTGAATGAAAATTTTCATTTCATCATCCTAGACTGCATTTTTAGAATATTCAAGTGAAATTCGTGGTGAGCCTTGAAAATGTAATAAATAGTTTAAGATAAAATTTAAATTTATTGAATAAATATTAAGGATCATTTGAAACATTAGCACACACATCTAGAGGTCTAGGCTAGAGATGTTTCCAGGTGTCTATAAACATATGAGCTTACGATTTTTTACAACATTTCCATCCAAGGGTGAAATCTTGTTCCACGTTTGTAAGATTATCATATTGTTCTTGACATACCTCCAAGTAGATTAGATGGTGAGTCACACGTGAAATTTATATGGGAACTTTCTCATCTTACAATTATGAATTAGCAAACACTAACATTGACTGCACTTCCACGTATTATCAAGTATATTTTGGAAGTATACCATAGTTTGCTATCCTCACAATATGTAACCACGTCGATTGCCTTGTATACAGTGATGACCGAACACAACATTTAGGGAGATTTCCTTCTTGTATGTATATTCTTGCTTCTCTAATATTATATATTATACTTCATAGTTTCTTGGTAAACCTTTATGCCTAGATTACACTCTATGGTTTATTTTTTGTTTTAATTGTTAAAATTTATTAAAGCCACATGGACTAACAACACCCCACACACCAAAGTTCATGTAGAATAGAAAGTAAGTGTACTCCACCTAAGGAAACTTCTAGCCATCATAAAAGTCACAAAAATATGCAAACTACTGAATCTAGTACTTCGGGTGTTACTAATTTTGGCCCTCCACCTGAAATAGATCCACTAGAATCATATTTTCTTGTGAGTATTGAACCAAAGATTACTTGTCCGTTAGCTCGTGAGTTCATTCGAAGAACACCACCAATGATAAGTCATCACGTGTGTGGATGGGACTTCTCTAGGATTTCCATTGAACTTAGGGGTATCACTCGGAAATTATGTGGGCATAACACACAACGAAGGAGAATGAGTGATGGGATCATTGGTGAGTCTTGTGAAATATGGAAATTTGAGAGCTGCTAAGAATGGAAAATATCCATCGATATACGACTGTGGATGCCCTAGGTAATATGGGATAGCCTAATCAACATGTATCCATTTTCTAGAACAAGGTGAAATTTGATAACCAAAATACATATAATATTACTGCCGAGCTGTATGATAACATTGAAAAGGTTGAAATGGCTAAGTTTGGATTTGCTAATGATAAGGTATTTGTGGTATGCCTTGATACAATTTATATTTTTGTCCTCTGGAATTTTGCATTATCTCAATAAAAAATTCATCTGGTTGTTCTTATGCCAGACATATACATTATGAGCCACATGCATTTGAGGAATAACATGTCCAAGTGGTTCTGATTGTAAGTTACCTTGAAAACGTTCGGTATAAAGGGCTTGACAAGTTCTAGATATTGGTGGAATAGGTTGACTTAAATATGTCATTTGTAAAGGTTCGCTTACATTCACTTGAGCTGGAACAACTCAAGATAAAGGTTGATGAACAAGAACCTGAGATGTAGGTTGAAGAAGTTAAGAAATTAAAGATGAACCAACAACCAAAAGAGGTTGCACGGACATGGTAGGTTCCAAAACATTGGTAGACATGTGTCAATGTGGAGGACTCATATGAGGCTCAACACAAACTTGAGGGGATGGAAATGTTCCTACAACAGGTTCCCCATGTTGAAAGAGCAGGGTCCAAGACATCAAATCCACATTCAGACAGTAAAGCAAACGGTAAACATCAACAACCTTTGTATTAGAAATTCTAAGAGTTACAGTGGAGTCCAGAAGAGAATTTACCAAACCCCGAATACATCTTACGGGGAGGTATTTATACAAAAAGGAGTTACAAAATATCTGAAATGGGATAATATCAAACAATAACTTCATCCATATACTTTACAGGAGAAGTAAATGAGAGAAATGAATGCAGAAGTAAATGTTGGTGTGCTTGTTGTTCAGTTGATAAGATATTTTTGACTTTTTAACTCAATGAGTTGGCTGGTAGCTGTCTCTTTATTTTGCATTCCTGCGTTGTTGTCATGGTATTTTCATCTGTGCTTGATTCTGCTTTAACGTGTTATAGTCCCAGCTTGACTCACTTCCTCTGTTGTATTCATCTTTATGATATGTGCCACGTGTTTTGACATTGGATTAAATGCAAAGGATAAAGAAAAATTAGAACTACCTTGATAAAGCCTCCAACATGCTGTGCCACCATTGGTCTGTTGGCAGCTGGTGTCTTTGTATTTTTATTAATGTTTCATCAGCTTCAGTATACCTGTAGAAGTTGGGCTAGACTGCAAAAAGATGATTTATTTCATGTTCGATATAGAACATATTTTCCAACTTGTCATATAATCTCTGACCAGAGGGAGGTTCTATGTCTTCTGAAGTTCTTGATGATGCTGTGATCTGATTGGAAACATATGTATTTACCCTGTGAGCATATTGTTCATGTGTCAACAATCTCTAATTGCTGGTTAATGGACTGGGTAGGCCCTTCTGCTGCAGGACTTTAAACTTCTCTGTAAAGGCATTTATTTCCATCTACATTTCTTGGCACTTTCTTTCGAGATTATGTATAAAATTCCTCATGGTCACCACCTTTTTCACTATCAAAATGGTTCCTGTTTTGTCCCTGATACCTAGAGCTACTAGTTGTTGCTTGGTATTTGTGTTCAATAAATGAATTAGTTTATTGGCCTATTCAGGCATGTTTCCCAACGATGCTCTGGCCTTTTGAATCTGTACCTGGTCCACTTCTATCAATTTAATCTGTTCATGGATAGTCTCTATTGATCTCCATTGATCAATGATGGAATGGACAATCTTAGTCCACAAAATTGTTTTGATCTCTGAGAGATGCTTATGAAGAGTAAGATCTTTCTCCAAAGATTTTACCTTATTTTCTAAGGCTTTTACCTCTCTGATTTTTTCTTCCACAGTTATTTTGGATTTGTTTTAGCTTACCTCTAACTTGGCTACTTTTTATTTGGCTTCCTTTAGCTCTGCCATTTGGAGTTCTAATTCTTTTATTTCTTTCATCATTTCCTCCACGCCCATGTTGGTATTTGGTACTATTGTTGTTGTTGTTGTTGAAGCATCTGAAGCTGATGTACCTCTTGCTGGGATAGTGGGAGGTACTGCTGTTGTGGTTGTAGGAGGGTAAATTGTGCTTGTTGGTGCTGTTTCTTGTGGTTGGGAGGTTGACACTCCCTGCTTCTCTCTTGTTGATTTATCCAATGCCCACTCTATTTCTGCTAACCTCTCATTCATCCTTATGAATAAATCCACCATGTCTTGCTCTGCCTTTTTTTGTACTAGCTCTGTTGTTTGTGGATGCATGGTGACATGTATCTTTAACTATCTCCTTAGTGCAGCTATATCCTCCTCTTTTTCCTTTATTAGTCCCTTGATTCCATTTGAATCCTTGGGATCATGCCCGAGCTCAATGATAATTTCTTCTAAGGAGTTAATCCTGTTTTCCTTGCTAAGGAAGAGGCCTTTTCCAATTCTAATCAGGTAGAGGTATTGTGCAATGAATTTTGCATTTTGTGGGCAAGAAATGCCTTGTTTGCCAAGGTGGAGTACACCATTTCCCCAGTTTGCTTGTGTAATTCAATCTGGTCAATTGGGTGGATGTATTTAGAGAAAACTACCAGATTGGTTCTAATATAATCAGTAGTTGATTGTGGTTGCTGCATGTTGGGCTTGAAATGACTGAGGATCATCTTTTTTTCTTGAATATCATAAGAAAACATTAGCCTTTGTTGATTGGTGGGTGTTGTCCTCATCAGATGATTATAAAGTTGCATCCTCGCTGGATCATTCTTTGCTTTTATTCTAGTGAAAGTTTTCTTGATCTCTGAGCTTTGCTTGCTTTGAGGCCTGGAGGATGAAACTTCCACGCCATGTTTCCTTTCTAGCTCTTGCTAGAATGAGCTAGTTGATGTGCCCGCTAATGGAGAATTTTGCTCCTCAGTCCTTTCCTCATCTCTCATGCTGCTTGTGGTTTCTTCCAAAAATTCCTCCTTAGAATAGGGATTCAATCTCTGCCTCTTATCTCCTCATTGTTCTGCTGGTCCACTGGCAGGGATACCCTCTTCTTTATCTCTCTTTTTTCTCTTTTCCTCATTTTGAGCAGTCTGTAGTACAGGGGCTTCCGGTGCCTTGGTTTGAGCTGGGGGAACTTGCCCTTGACCCTGTTCTTTTGATGTGGTAGGCTGATTTGCCATTGTTTGCTGCTCTTTATCCATTACCTCCTTGCCCTTTGCTGATGCTAAACTAGCCTTTTGTGATGTTTGTTGTGACGTCTCAACAAAATATGTATCACATCCAATGTAATGAGGCAACTTTAAGGATACATTTCCAAAAGAGTCCACGTCAAGCATTTTTTCAGTCTCCTTCATTTCCTTTTCCAGATTATCTTCCTCAGAAATTTGTTCCACTAATGTGCCCTCTAACCATTCTTGTTGATTAGCATATTGCTAGATTTCAGTGATTTTACAATGAACATATGCTGGCAGCTTATTTTTTACTTTCCTATAGCTTATAAAATGATTGGGGTCATATGGTGCCCAATAAAAACTCTGTTTCAGCTTAAGTTTTTGCCCTAAAATGTTGTTAGCTTCTTTCCAAGCTGCCCTCTTATTGAAGATGAAAGGGCCCAATTGATTTGTTATATTGAGTTGTGCTTTTTTCTTGACATCGCAAAAATGGATTAAGTCTGCTTGGATGAACTACCTAAAGTATTCCAATGCAAACAGTCTCATTGGCACATACTTTGGCAATTTGTAGGGGCACAACTCATAGCCATATATTCGGATCTCAGTGTCATTTTGGTAAAAGTACCAGTCACCTATGTTGTAGCTCTTAGAGAGCTGTAGGATTTTTTTCATTTCACCAGAAAGTCTATCTGGAGGACTTGTCACCAATAAAGAAGAGGCTGGATGTATGAAGAGATCAATGAATTCACAATAAGTATAAGGGGATTTATTAACATGGTGGAAGACTAAAGTCCAGAAGATTACATACCTACGCTCCCCTTTGACATCCAACTTTCTAATAGGCATTTGGAAGCTCTTTGTTTGATAATAGAGGAACAGGTGATATATGTATGATGAATAAGGGAACATTCCTTCTCTGTCCATGCTCATGAATTGCTCATGGATCTTATCATCTATGAAAGTAGCATAATCATACTTGATAGCAGGGGGATGTCCTGGAGTGAAAATGGACAAGAGGACCTGTTATCACTCAGGTTGTCCCTAAGCTCCTGAAGGGATATGGCCGAGGTAACCACAAACCAATATTTGGATTTCAGGTTCTAGCCCACCTGCAATCAGAGAGGGCTCTCTCTTATTGATTTAGCTTTATTTGATGATGATTTTAGGCTAGCTATTGGGTTCAGTGGGTTTTGTTTGAGTTTGGATGGAGGACAGATGGAAGGAGGATATTCTCAAGTGGAGAGGCAATGCATAGAGTGAAAAGTTTCAAACCATTGGGCATGGAGTCATGGAGTTAGACTGCTGGTGTGTTTTCCTGGTTATGAGACAAATATGAAGTAGGGTAGTTGTACATAACAAAATCTTCAGGCTAAAGAGATGAAACAAAAGCTGAGGAATGAGAGGCGGTCAAGAATCTCTCAGTTGACTTAACAGAGGGAAAGCGAATGAAATCTATCCAGGGGCAATCAAGAATTCCTGGATAACTGTCATACATGATGAATTAGGGTGAATATGAGCCATGTGGAATCCATAGTTATTCGTAAAACAGATGAAAACATGAAGAAACATCAAAAATTGAGTATAGAGTGTAGTTAAACAAATTCTAAACTAATCTTTCTTTCTGTTGTTTGGAATAGAATTCATGAATGGAAAACAGAGGTAAGAAGTACTTATTGAATCATGTAACAACACAAGAATTTCACAATCACTCCTCAACCATTTAAACACAACAAACAGTTCATTCTCCAAGCTTTGTAGGCAATCTTTTATTATAGAAATTTTCAGAAATACAATGCGAGTCTCTCTCTGAGCCAATCAACTAAAATGACCAAAGAAACCAACCAACCCACAATACATCTGCCTCAGCAGTATATATAGGAGTTTTTCTTTACAAAATAATATCCCATAGGGAAATATCTGGACTTAACTATGTCCATCTACTCTGACATAATCAATAACTGTTATGAAGAAAAAACGCAAAACAATAACTGACAAAGTAAATGCGTTTTATTGGCCGCTGTAGGTGTCCTGATTGTCGTTGAATTTTTGAATGTGAAATTCTGTTGATGACCACTTTGCTGATGGGGTTTTATGGGTGTGTTGCCATCTGCCACCTGGTCTGTGCCTTTGAACATTTTTTTCCGCGCATTTCACCTAGTGTCACCTTTGAACTTTTGGTAACCAAGTTATATGACGAAATTTTCTTATGCAGGCAAAAATATGAAGAGAATCAAAACTACTTTAGAATCTGAAGTAAGATTTTCCACTAATCTTCTGGTGGTAACTGATGCTTTCTTAATTTGAATAATGTTTCATCAGCTTCAGTATATGTATAATAAGTCAGCCATACTGGAAAGAGATGTTTTATTTCATGTTCAATATAGAATAGATCTTCCAGTTTATTATATAAACTCTACCCTGTGGGAGGAATTTCTTCTTCTGTGTTGCTTGATGATGCAATGATCTGATTTTGCACATAAGTATGTAGCCTGTATGCATACTGCTCCTGTTTTAATAGCTTTCCGGTGCTAGTGACCAGGCTGGGTAAACCTCTGCTCTGTAGATCTCCCATTCTTTGTTTGAAGTCCTGTACCTCTGTTTGTGTCTGTTGGAATTTTCTTTCTATGGTTTGGACAAAATTCCTCATGGTTAGCACCTTATTAACCCTTACAATAGTCTCTGTTTTGTTCTGAATGTTTAGTGCTATCAACTGGCCACTAGTACTAGTATTTAAAAAGTGAATCAATTTATTAGCCAACTCAGGCTTGTCTGCCAATAATGCCCTGGATTTTTGAGTCTCATACTGAGCTACCGCCATCAAATCTATTTGATCAAAAATGGTTTGAATCGCTGTCCATTGATCCACAAGAGCTTTGCCAATATTATCCCACAAAATTGTTTTGATTTCAGTCAGGGTTCTATGGAGAGTGAGGTCTTTCTCCAAGGCCTTTATCTTATTCTCCAGGGCCTTTACTTCCCTGGTTTTCTCAGCAACTGTGATCTTTGATATCATAGCTGGCCTCAATCTTAGCCAAATTTTATTTAGTTTCCTTCATTTCTGTCATTTGTAATTCAAGGGCCTTAATCTCTTTCATCATGGCCTCCATGCCCAAACTGGCCCCTTGTGTTGCTGCTGCTGTGGTTACTGATGCGGTTGCTGCTGAAGTTGAAACATCTGCTGCTGAAGTTGAAGCTGGTGGAGGTGCTGTTGTAGGGACTACTGGAGGAGGAACCGAGACTGTTGGAATTATTAGAGGAGGCCATGAGGCCAACACAGGTTGTTTCCCTTGTAAAGCTTCTTCTAGTGCTTTCTCTATGTCCAATATTCTCTCATTCATTTTCATAAGAAAGGTATATACGTCCTCCTTTTCTTTTTGTTATGCTATTTCTGTAGTGTGAGGATGTAGAGTTGGCAATAACTTCATTTGTTTTCTGAGGGCTGCTATATCCTCTTCTCTTTTCCTGATCAAGGCTTGTGTTCCTTTGGGGTATTTGGGGTCATGTCCCATCTCTATTATGATTTCCTCCAGGGATTTTCTCCCATTATCTTTGGCTAATGATGAGGCTTTTTATAGCTCTAACTGGGCAGAGGTATTGTACAAGGAGTTCTGCAATATATGAGCTAGTAGAGCCTTATCTGCGAGAGTTTACACCATTTCTCCTGTTTGCTTATGCAATTAAATCTGGTCTATCGGATGTATATCCTTGGAAAGGATTTCTAGATTGTTTCTTATGTAATCTGAAGCTGACTATGCTTGCTGCACAGTGGGTCTGAAACGACTCAAATTCATCTTGCCTGCTTCCATATCGTTGGCTGCCATTAGCCTCTGTTGATTAGTTGGAGCCATCTTTAGCAATTGATTATACAGCTGGAACCTTATTGGTTCATTCCTAGCTTTGATTTTAGTGAATGCCTTTTTAATGTCTGAGCCCTTTTGTGCCTGTTGTTTGGAGGACAAAACCTCCCCACCTGGTTGTCTGTCGTGCTCCTGCTGGAAGGAGCTGGCTGATGTTTCCAAAATAGGGGGGATCTGATGCCCCGAAGTCCCCTCACCTCTTAAGGTTCCAAGAGTTTCCTCTGTGATCTCTTCCTTGGCATAGGGGTTTAACCTTTTCCTTTTCTCCCCTTGTTGGCCAGTTGAGATACCTGTAGGTGTATTCTCTGCTTGGTTCCTCTTCTTAACTCTTTCGTCATGTTGAGGAGTTGGTAGCACAGAAATTTCAGGTTCTTTTGTTTGCGTTGAGGGACTTTGATCTTGGCCTTTCTCCAGATTCGGAGAAGGATGCTCCTCCATTATACTTTGTTCCTCAGAATGCTCAATTTCTTTGTCCTTTTCTGCTGATGATATGGCTTCCTTAGCTGGCTACGGTGAGGTAGCAGTTGATGTGCTTGCTCCCACTGGTTGTGGTTGTATTATGATGACTTGTGCAACATATTCCACGTCAATTCTTTTCTCAACTTCTTTCATGTCTTTCTGTAAATTTTCTTCTTCATAAATTTTTTCGTCATCTAAAGAACCTTCTACCCATTCTGGTAAATTAGCATGTTGCTCAATCTGAGGGATTGGCTGGTGCACATACCCTGAAAGCTTATGTTTGATTCTCTTAAAGCTTATGAAGTGTTCAGGGTCATATGGTGCCCAGTAGAAGCTTTGTTTTAACAAAATTTCCTCTCTCAACATCTTATCAGCATCCTTCCCGGCTTCTTCTCTTTTGTTGAAAACAAAGGGACCGAGTTGATGTCTGATTTTCAACCGTGGCTTCTTTGTTTTGCCATCGAAGTGAACTAGGTCTACATGAATGAACTGTCTAAAGTATTCCAAGGCAAAAAGCCTCATGGGAACATACCTTGGTAGCTTGTAGGGGGACAAATCACTCCCATAAATTCTAATTATTATATGGCTTTGGTAAAAGTACCAATCCCCAATGCTGTACTCTTTGGAAAGATGCAAAATTCTTTGCATTTCAACAGTAAGCCTAGGAGGAGGAGTCTCCATTAGCAAACAAGTAGCTGGGTAGATAAAGAGGTGAATAAATTCACAATATGTATAGGGAGAATAGTGGACTCTATGAAAAATTGAAGTCCAAAATATTACAGATCTCCTCTCTCCTCTTGAGTCAAGTTTCATGAGAGGGACTTTGAAACTATGAGGGTGATAGTAAAGCAGTAGATGATAAATGTAGGAGGTGTACCTGAAAACTCTTTCCCTGTCCATCATCATGAATTTCTCATGTATTTTGTTGGCTATGAATGTGGCATAGTCATACATGATAGCAGGGGGTTTCCCTCGGGTAAATATTGCTAATAGCTGGAAAACTGTCTCATCTACAAACTCTCCTGTCTTGCATCCTAAGATGTAGGAAATCGTATCCACCATGAGCCTGCCTATTTCATTAAATGAAACCTGATGATACGGTGGAGGATGATCACTCTGATATTTTGGCATCACGAATAGCTGATTAACTCTTAATATCTCTACCCTAGAAAGCCTCATATTGATGTCAATCAGATGTTTCAGGGTGAGAGGAACCAATGACTGAGGAGGCGCATAATTCAGCATTTGGTTGATGGATTGAGGAGTGATATAAAATCAGGCAGCATGACAGAGGTGGATGAAATCAAGCGACACATTGACTTGTGGGAGGTAGTAGATAGGCATACTGGATTGCCAAATTCCTAAGGGATCAGTGTTATTTCTGTAACTGTTTTTGAATTCGCAGATAGTTTGAAGGTGAAAATTAAGGCCCCTCATGTCCTGGATCTGGAATTCTCTGTCTGCCAGAGGTAGCCACTCTAAGTCCATGTGTGGGGCATTCAGAGGAGCAATGTTCAGGGTAACTAGGGTCCCATATCCTGTATTGTTTTGATTGACTGGAATAAAGGTGAAATAGTAGCAGGAGGTAGAGTTTCAGGCTCTGAGGCCACTATAACAGGTACAATCACTGATTTTTATTTCAAATGGACCTCACGGTACAAAGTTCATGGTAAGCAGAAAGTGGCAGCACCCCGGCTGGGTTTTTTTACAGAAATATGTTGAAATTAGAGGTTCTGTGGACACTCGACACAATGCTGAGAGGATGGAGTCCGAGTTTCGCCTAAAGGGCACAAGATGGCCGATGGGAAAGGAAATTAAGGATTTCTTTTTAGGAAAAGAGGTTGGAACCAGTGAAAATAGGATACTGGGGTGGCTTGACTTAAAGACTTAGTTCATGGGCGAATATGAATGAACGGAGTGGAGGAATAACCCTTTTGCGGAGGAAATAAGCTCAGATTGTAAGTTTGTAGAGAATGACCAGCTCAAATGATAAGTGCAGGACAATGGGCGATTGGTGGGAGTATCCTTGAAAGCCAAATACAAGTTCTTTTGGAATTTTAAACAGAGAAGTATGAAAAACAGGGCTTTGGGTATGAAATCGGGTAAATACCTGTTATGAGGACGCCAAAGGTGTTTGACAGGTAGGAATTGAGCTGCTAAGACGGACCACGGTGTCGAATTTGTAGGTTGACAGGCTGCCGAAGTTTCAGGAGTGCAAAAGCAGAAATAAACTAAAATAGTTCTCTTCAAAACTTTTAACCCATCTTTTCATAATTTTGGCACTTTTTGTGCTTTTTGGCGTTTTCCCAGGATGCCGTCATCGTGACACATTTTTTGTCCGGTAGCGGGTACGGAAGGTGATGTGGCAGCTGATGTGGAAGATGACGTGGTAGTAGACAAGGGGGCAGGGTGATGACGTTAGCAGGTGACATGGCACAAGTACAGCACAGTGGCAGGCGACATGGTGGCAATGTCATGTGGTGATGTCAACAAGCGGGGAGGTTGGTAAGCAGTTTGCGTCAAACCACTTTTGTTACGGGAGCGGTATGTGTCAGGGGCAGCCCGATGCAATAGAAAGGCGACATTTGTCCCGGTGTACGACGGTGAAACCGTCGACCATCAGGTGCTATCGTCCCGCTATGAAGGGGTGCCCGATATGCATGTCGACCGTCAGATCTATGAGAGCTGATCCAATGATGGAAGGGAGAGCGAAATGATAGAAGTTTAGTGGACTAGCGCGTGTGTTAAATGACAAATTTTCATGGCTGTGGGTTGGTTTTAGACTTTAGGTTAAGGTTTAATAAGTTGAGGTTTCGGTTATTTATTAATCGAATATCAATAAATCCCAAAATGGAATGCGGGGGGGTTAATATGGTTATTTATTTAACCAGGAGTTAAATAAATCCTGAGTGAACGCGGAGGGGTTAACAGTGGGCCCCAAGTGAACCTAATGTTTCCTGACTTTAGTTTATTTGGCTATAATTGCCAAGGGGTGGGATATTTAGTATTTATTGGGGTATTTTATATAGTCTCTTTTTAGAATAGGGGTAGGGAAACATGATTTAGGGAGCTACATAATAGGATTAGATATTAATATGAGTTCTGAGGAAGGACAAGGGATGTTTGCATGCCAAGTTTATAGAGTAGAAACTCAGGCATAGGGAAATGAATGGATTGTGA
>APFE031043347.1:4682-79008 GCA_000404065.3 Pinus taeda
CATCTTGAGTTTCCACAACTCAAAACTCTGACCATTGAACTTCTCAATCTCTATCTTTCCACTGCTCGCCATCTTCTTTCACCACTACAATCGATCTCACAGATCTCCTGCTGAATAAGGTCTACCACAGGCCCGAGCGAAACCACTCAGCAACAAAGGCGTCCCCTTGAAGCAAAAACAACTCTGATACCAAATGTAGGTTTTAACCCCGTATAGAAATTACCTACATACGAATTCTAAATCACAGAAAAATAAACAATGCGAGAGCAATAAATAAAAACACATATGCACAGAGATTTCCCCTGGATCCCAAAACCGGGACTACCAGCTTGATTTTTCATTATGTTCCTTTCAATGTTACAATACATATTTATACATTCCGAAGCATCTAATACCATGGACCGAAAAACCATCACGTCCAATACCATGGACCAAAAAACCATCGCTTCCAATACCATGGACCGAAAACCATCGCGTCCAAAAAACATGTGCGAAAATCATGAACAAAACCATGGGTGGGTCCGCCCAACCTAACATAGGGTCCTAAACCAAAATTTTCCGGGGCGCTGCCCTGGACCCCATAAAGTGGGGTTACCAGTACCCCTCAAACCCCCTGTTAACTATGTGGAAAGAATATAACACAGCCCAATAGTGTTAGTTGGTAGTACGTAGGAAACATAAGGGGGAACTACATCAAAATGTATGGAAATGAACAAATAAGAGTTGTGATTGGATTTGTTAGTGATTTCCAAGTGAGGTAAGGAAGGAGTGACAAGGTATGTTAGGCAGTGATAAGCCATACTAGAGGTGAAGGGGACATGCCAAGATGTCATAGGTGCTAGGGTGTACCAACACGTGCCAAGGAGTGTTAAGGAGTGTTAGGCAAACATAAGGGCGCACTAGATAAAAAAGCATGGAAATGAATGAATAAGAGTTTGTGATCAAGAGTTTCAACGAGCTCTTGGTTTGCTAAGGAGAGAGTGAAAAGGTATGCTAGGTAGTGCTAAGGAATGCTAGAGTGCTAGGGAGGCATGCCAAGATATGTCAAGTGTCAGGGTATGCCAATGCACTAGGTCAAATTGCATGGAAATGAACAAATAAGAGTTTCTGACAGGGAGTGTCAATGAGTTCTAGGTTTTCTAAGGAGGGAGTGACAAGGTTATATGATACGAAATGCCAAGGTAGGTTAAACTACCAAAGCATTTCAGGAAGTGCCAAGGTTTTCTAAGGAGTATCAAAGCATGCCAAGGAATGTAGGGGATGCTAATGCAAGCCACATAGGGCTAAGGCATTCTAAGACATGTTAGGTGATATGGAATGTCAAGATATAAATTATATTGCTTAATTGTTTTACAGTCACAGTTTGATGTGATAAGCCTTGTCTTGGTAACTTGTTAGGCAGGATGAGTTTAGATTGAACATGAGTAGCCTAAGGTGAGTTACAGGTAGTTCTTAGGTGAACAAGGCATATGTTGAATTTCTACGGCACATGAAAATCTTGGTTTCGTCTTAGAATATTTGATGCAAACACACTCAAGTACCACAACACATCTAATTTTCACAACGAAGTCTACACACATTAGGGAATCAACTAGTGCACATAACAATTTTTAACTTTTTCAAACCCTTCCTCACTATATTACGAACTATAATACAACAGGCTAGAACTCCCATACTAGGGTTCATGGCCCTTTAAAATCACATTGATACAAGGAATACAACTAGGGATTGGTGTTAGTCCTTTGACAACCAATCTTCCTTGAACAACACAATTCTTGTTGATGGTGGCCACACACAGCCTTTTTAGTCCATGTGTTCTGAACACATATGGAAGGCCCTCTTACCTCCCATTCTGCAACTCCCCAATCGGCCTCTATCAATGAACTCAACACCTTTAGGTTATTGAACTCAGCTCAACAAATTTTTCCCTCTATCTACCTCCTTTTCCTTCAAGTTCTACAACAATTAGCATCTTCAATCAATTTTTCACAACACCACTTGTGAACAACTCTTTGGTCTACCCACTTTTTCCATACTACTACTCCAATATGACAAGTCTAGGGCTATGGAGATTTCCCTTCTTCTCACTAACTCAATCCTCTACAATACAGTGAACTAGTGATATTTGGATAGCCCGCGTGAATGATACTTTAGTCCTTCAAAGTTTGCACATCCTTAGGCCCATTACACCTACCCTTCTACCATTCTTATTATCCTTCACAAATATAGGACTTAGGGATCTTCTTTGACAATCATCTAAAAGCCCTCCAGTGGTACTTAGACTGCCATCAATTTTCCCAACCACATTCAATTATTTTACTGATCTAGGGCCCACAATACTTCACTCATCTAGGGCTCTTCAAATATGCCACCTAATTCGAGTCCTCTCAAAATCACTATTCTGGTGTACCAATTTCTTTGTTGTCCAATCTATGAACAAATCTGAACTACCCCTCTTATCATCCTTCTAACAATATGTAGATGACTAAACTATGGTCACAAATCATCCACTAATAGTCCATTGACTAACTATTTATAACATGCTTCAAATCTTTGTCCAAAACTCTATGGGCAGTGGACCAAAATCAACTCTTCATGTAAATCCATTCCTCACATCACACATTTCTTCTACCTAATCTTCTACTCAGGTTCCACAATCCTTTGGATCTGCTATCTCCACACATACTTCTGCAAACCATCTTCCATATATGTGGTCTATACTGTAGAGATAATCCTCGCTCTAAGGGTCACGACCCCTCTTCTTCTACAGATATTTTTCACAGACTTAAGGGCATACTTTATGAACTGAACATGCTATGAAACCACCCTAACTAGCGCATTATACTTATGTTCTAATTTCTTTAGCATAAACCCTATCCACCTATAGAAAAAATAACAACTCTTGCCTCCATAAGAGACTCGGCCTAGCTTATATGGATCCATAGGTTTTTAGCATTTATTTGACCGAATATTGACCTGAACTTCAAATCTTTATGACCCTCAAATTATAGTTACCTTGGTCAATATTACACCTGTGACTACTTCTATTCTTGCCCTAAATTCAAGTGTGTGCCCTCCTCCATTTGTGTTGGTCTTTATGAGAGACCTTGAAACCTACTAACCACCACAACACAAGGTCTCAACTCTCTCTGCTATTTTAGAATTTGATGCAGCCTTCACATAGAAACGCCATTCAAATCACATGCCCAAATTCTCTTGAGCTGCCTCTCTTGAGCTTGATCTACAAGAAGAGAAATAACAACTTTCCATCCTACTTCCTAGCTTGAACCCATTAAGGTATGTGACATTTGTTTGAATCCTCACATGACAATCTTGCTCTTGGTGGATGATTATGGCCTCCCTTTAGCAACACTTATTCAACCCTCTAACTAAGCCTACTTTATGACTACATCTCTCTTGGCCTCATTGATCAAATGAGCTCCTTCTCAATTGATTATCTTTCCTTCATACTAAGGCCTCTTTAAATAGCTTTTCCTATCTAGGCCTCTTAGGAACCCTCTAGAAATTATCGGCTTTATCCACTTAGACCTTAGGAAATATTCCTTTTTAATTTTATTTTATATTTTAAACCCCATCTTGGGTCCAAAAACCCTTCGCTTGGGTTCTTTGACCACAAAGCATTTTGTGACCAAACTCACACAAACCCATCTCACTAGGCTTCTAGAGTACCTCTCAAGCTACACAATTCAACAACATAGTCTAGTTTTACTTGATGTAACTTGGTCAAGCTCTTGTAGTCAAGCAAGGACTTGGTTGGGTTCCCAAATTGAAAATTAAGTAAGAGTACTTGTGAGGGCATGATAGCTAGGGAGGGTCAGGGCATGCCAACGAATGAAAAGGCATGCTAACACATGCCAGGTAATGTCAATTCATGTTGAGGAGTGTTAGGGAGTGTCAAGGTATCACAAGGGAGAACTAGGTCAAAATGCATGGAAATGAACAAATTAGAGTGTGTTCAAGGGAGTGTAGGCGAATTCAACTTTGCCGATGATGAAGTGTGTTAGGAGAAGTTCATAATAGGATTTGTAGGAGGCAAGCCTACGGTTGCAATAATGGCTCAACAGAGTAGTTTTAGAAAAAATGAGTCTTTGTGTTGGGCACAACACTATTTTTCCTTTAGCTATTATTTTCATATGACATGTGGCACATTTTGGCTGAATTCTTATGTTTTAAACTATTTCAAACAATTGTGTATTTTACATTGTTGCATATGAGTTTTGGGGAACTCAGCTTGTGCTGAATTATATCTTGTGTGTCTTTTGCATCTTCTGGTTCTTGCAAACTCTTAGTTAATGCTCTACTATTTATATGAATTGTGTAGAAATTAATGTGTAGATTCTAAACTGCTCATGAAATTTACTAAATCACAAAATTAGAATCTACTCTATTGATCTACGAAATAAAATTCACGATCAAGAACACATATCATAAACATGCACAAAGATTTATCACACATACATAGATATTTATCTGGGGAAAACAACTTCTCAGAAACCCTTGCTATATGTATTGCATTAATCAAAGAATCTGGATGAATACAATATGCTTACTCAAGCTTGAGCACAACATGCACCTGTATCTTCTATCCTCTGCCTGACTGACTGAACCTAGCCAATACATAGCCAAATTTTTTAGCCTCCAAACTCATATTTCCTTGCACTGTTCCCTTCGGAAATTTCCCCTATTTTTTAGGAATTTCTCACTAAGGAATTACACAATCACCATAGATCAATTCTCTGACTGTGTGCACCACCTATACAACTTGGATTAGTTTACAACTAATAGTACACTTCCATTGAACTCCAATATCAGCTTGGTAACTTGAATTCTTAGCATGCATCAATTCTTTTGGGTTGATTGATCAGTTACTGGTTGATCACTGAGTGTGACTGAATTTACACTACACAACTTGACCCTTCGCTAATTCTTTTGACAGATATAACTAGTTAAACTAAAAATAACTCAAATTAATTGAAATATATTGCTACAAATTAGAAATCATTCATCTATAACTAAACACAAGTGTCTTCAACTCAGACTAACTAATTTAACTAAGTGACAAGTGGCATAACTCTAAGTATTATGCTAAAATTCAAATTCAAATTTTAATCTAGTTTGACCAAGGCAAAGTCAAAAACTAGATTTTCTTGTTGCATTTTCAACAAACTCGACATACATGTGAAATATTTCTTGTGTAAGCTATGTTGCTTAGTTATTTTATGGCCATGACAAGATGTGGTCCTTGTCTTTCTAAGTTATTAAGTGGGACAAGTCGAGCGGCCTAAGATGAGTTATAGTAAGTTTTTAGGTGAAAAAGGCACAATATACTTGTAGTAGGTGGAATTGGTCAAGTTGTTGAGGTTAAAGCATGCCGATTTCACATGAACCACAATAGCTAAGGACTTGATGGGGTTCCCAAGTCGTGAAAAAATGTAAAGCTAGTTATGAGGGCATGAGTGCTAAGGTTTGCAAGGGAATGTTAACATGTGCTAGATAGTGTGAAGGCATGTTAAATATGCTAAGATGTGCCAAGTGCTAAGGCATGCCAATATGTGCAAGGGTGTGACAATATGTGTCAGGGAATGTCAAGGTAAAAAAAAGGAGAAACAAGTTAAAATCCAAGGAAATGAATAGATAAGAGGGTTAATAAGTCATCAATTTACCTTTTCCAAGAAGGGCATGCTAGGCACACCAACACTAGGTGCCAATAGGGGCCAAGTACCAAGTGTTAGTGCATTCTAAGTGCCAAATATTCCTTTGTTTCTTCTCATCTACTTTCCAATAATCGATCTCAAATAAATTTAATATTCAACCATGCTAAAGCATACCAAGGCATCTCAATGAATGTTAGACATGCTAAGACTTGACAAGCACCAACACGTGCCAAGTGCCAATGGATGTTAGGGAATGATACACACGTTATGAAGTGGAAAGGCATGTTGAAGAGTGTTAAGGTGCACCAGAGAGTGCTAATGCATGCTGAGGAGTGTTAGGAAGAACTAGGTCAAAATGCATCGAAGTGAATGAATATGAGGGTGTGCTAATGAGTGCTAGTTGGCATGCCAAGGAGGGAGTGAAAAAAGTATGCTAAGCACTAGTAAGGCATGCTAGGGAATATCAGGGCATGTCAAGAAGTGCCAGAGTGTTCTAGGGAGTTCCAATGTGTGTTAACATGTTCCAAGGCATGTTAAGGCATGTGAGATGCTAAGGCATGCTAGGATGTGCACGATGACATGGTATGCCAATATGTGTCATGGAATGTCAAGGAAAGAAAAGGAATAACCAAGATAAAATGCAAAGAAACAAACACATAAGAGACTTAATAAGTCAAGAATTTATCTTTTTCAAAAGGGGCATCTAGGCACATTAATGATATGTTCCAATACATGTGGAGTTTCAATGTGTGCCAAGTGTTAATGTATACAAAAATGTTCCATGGCATAACAAAACATGCTAGGAGAGCACTATGTTATGTTAGGGCCTACTAACATGTGCTTGGGTGTCCTAGTCATGGCAAGATGTTCTAGGTACAAAGATGTTCCAAGACATGTGAGGAACCAAGGAATGTTTGTGTGTGCAAAAGCATGTTAAGGTGTGCCAAGAGTATTGACGAGTGCTAGGTCTCTCTCATTAATATAATTGACAAAGCTTGATTCTGTATTAAATAATATAGTTCCTACAAACACTAGTGGAACTTTATCTAAAGGGACTTTGTTAGACAATAAACCTAATAGATAGGAATCATGTGTTGACTCATAGGAAAAATATATTCTCATTACTCGAGGGAAATTATACACATTAATTAATTCTTAACAAATTGACCGACTCTATCCACTATGGCCTTGGACATATAATGGAAAATAATCCACAACAATGGTCTTAAATTGTTATCTTTTGATAAAATATATAATGACATGCACATAATGCCATCAAAAACTCATTAGAATGATCAATGATGACGAACATTTTTTGATTGTCACCAAAAGTAACCCAAAAGAAAATTGGTGAGGGTCAATAAAATATTGTCACTAGAGGTGTCACCAAAGAGAGAATTAGTGATGGGCCCTTAACAATCATCACCAAAAGTGTTACTAATAATTAGCTTTAGTGACAAACCTTAAATGACCATCACTATATGCACTTATAACAAGACTTTTTTTAAGGATTGTCACCATATGTGACATTGGTGACAGAGCTTAAGGGTCATGACCCTCACCAATGACCTTTTTTATTGTAGTGGTAACAAGAATACTGCAACTCCCAAGGCTACCAACTTTAATTATCAACCCGAGGTTTGTACAAACTTAAGAGGTATTGGATATATATGTGCAATATACAATGTGTCCTTCTCTTGTAATGGAGCGAATGTAATAAAATCAAATCTTAAACTAATTGCATAAATTGAAATGTTACTTTGAAAAGAAATGAATCCTAGGGAAGAACAACAAATTGTAATTGAAATCCTAAGAGCATGAATTAAAATAAGTAACCTAATGTACATTTCAAACAGGCATGTCCTAATTGGTTTTTATTCTTCTTAAACCAATGATTTAAAGCCTAGGGGTCATGACTGAAGCCTAAGAGACAAAAACCAAGATTTTTGAGCAAATTTGGGCAAGTATATATGTGCTAGAAGAGTTTTACAAGAAGTTACAGGTGTTCCTACATGAAGTTACAAATTTGCTACAGGAAGATATAATTCACCAAATGACCAATAAAATCAAATACAAACTGGATGGAACAATTTTTTTTTTTATTCAATTTTATGTATTAGGTCTCCATTCCAAGTGGAATCACTCAAAAATACCCCTGCTAACACATGCTAAAAAATAGCAGAATATTACTAGTCTAAAATCTAGAAATTCAAGAACTAGTGAGCAAGTTAATCTATCAAATGTCTAGCCTAATCAAGTGAAAATGAAATGTGGTAAATTTTGTTATTAAATTGAATTTTTTTATGATCTAATTCAAGTGTAATAAACTAAATTGAAGCTCATTAGCATGCTCTAAAAACTAGCATAAAAATACTACTATTTGCCACAAGGGACTTCTAGAATTTTAGATTTGCAAATAAGAAAACTAATCCAAGTAGCTCAAGGATTACTATGAACTTCCAAAGTTTTTCGAAGGATGAAATCATGTTTTTGATCCTATGGAAGAACTCACTTCAACCATTTAACCCAATCCTACAACAATAAATCATCAATATTAAATGCAGAAATATGAAAACAACAAGAACAAGAGATGCATGTGAATAAGAAGTGAAAAGAATAAAAGTAACTTATACAAAAGGGATTTGAGGCTCCCGAAATGGCCAAACCCAAGGAAGCTCATAGTCCTATGAAGGATACCAAGATTTCAGAGGTGAAAATGGTACCAATCTTCATTATTTCCATCAATACAATTACATCCCTACAAGAAATGAAAGTGGAGCTGCAAAAATATAAGTGTTCTCCACAAGAAGACTAAAAAAACTCAACCTCTTGAGGAAAATTTGACTTGGTACTTATAAAAAAGGATTAAGAAGAATTCCCCTTGAAAGGAGGAAGCTTTCCCCTCCAACTTCTCTTAAAGAGTGGATCTGGCTCCCAACACTGGGAATCTGCTTTAAATGACAGGGACCACATTCAATCATTGGAGCTCTAGAATTTGTGCAATAAATTAAAAATATCTTGTTGATTTATTATCCAATATTGATCCTCCTATAGTAGGGACAAAGTCCCTAAATTGTCTCCTCCTCCAAGTCTTCATAATTGCCCCAATATTCTCACAATATTGCACAAAAATAAATAATATTAGGCACAAATATGCAATTATCCATAAACCTTCCTAATGAACAAATTAAAGTTAAAAATATGTTATCTAATGAAGAAAGAGAGGTTTAATGTGTTGGTGGATGGTCAGACGGGCCTTATTTTATGTCTAATTTAGAGGCCAATCATACCCCCTACTGAAAGTGTTGCTCATCCTCCGAGCAACTTAGTGACCTCATTGTGTCTCCTTCATGGCCCTAGTGGCCTCCCTGATTTGTTCTATACTTCTCCAACACTTTCCTTTAGTAACATTTTACCTTCATGTAGAAAATTGTTTCCTTCCCATAGTAGGGCATATTCTTCTTTTATTTTTTTAGTCATGGCTTCCCTGGTGCTTGGCTTATTCTGAGAAGCTTGGGGCTCTTTTATTTTGGATTGGATGGAGGTTAGCTATTCAATTTTCTTCTTATTCTCCTTTTATCCTTTGTTCTAATTTTTTGTTAGGCAATTTCTATTATGTTCCAACATTTTCTTATGTTTGCCACCTTCTTCTTCTTCTACAAATCCAACCCTAACTATCACTTTAGCTCCCAAAAAGCTTCTTTATCCATTTCAACAGCATTTGTCCATGTCTTCTCAAGATTTGTGCAAGGGAACCCTACTACCAATTGTCAATTTCATAGCATTCATCATTTCAACTTATGGAAAGAGCAGTGCTTCCTATTGATGAGTGAGGTGAATAATGGTATGTCAATTTCAAAACAAGTTTATTCTCCTGTCATAATGCTCATCCTCACAAGAAAACTCCACACTTCAAATTTTTATGGCTCTGCTACCTAATGTTTAGTGGAGGAATTTTGCAAAAATTCATAGAAATTTTGTTTGTAAGAAGTGATAGATCAAGTACTTACCCATTTCTTGTAGACTCCTTCAAAATTATAGGGTTTTGTGGTCAATTATTCTCAAGATAGGGCCCATTTTTCCCCTTGGAATAATCCTATAGCAAACACAATGTCTCCTACAGAAGCCATGTTTTTTCCTGTAGCAGCTCCATTTCCTCCTATAGGAAAGTAGTTTGTGCCTTGAGATGCTTAGTTATGGTTGCTCCACTGGTTGGTATCCTCACAATTGTCAAAAGTTGTTTCTCTTCTATTAAATCCTCCACCCATTTCTCCAAGTGCTCCTTCTCTAGGTTTTCTATTTTTCCTATTCATGTGTATATCTTCTCTGCCCCTCATGGTATTTGATTGTTGTTGCAAATATGTGTGAAGGTCCTTTGTTGCTACCTAAGGTGGTACTATTGTTGGTGGGGATTCCTTCTTGGAGTGGTAGAGTGCCTCATGAGTTGGTATCACCTCATCTACTTGATGGGAAAGGAAAAAAATAAGATTATGGCTTGTTGTAATGCTTGCAGAGGCTGCCACAAGAGGAGGTTTTATTCTTTTAGTAGTCCTTCCTTCTCTTTCAGGATCTTTTAACTGTATGGGAGTGATCAAAAAGGATGTATAGGGTTTGGAGGTTGATGCTAGGGATCATAGGGAGTAGTGTATTTTTGTGAAAATGGAGAGGATGTGCTCTATGTGTTTTTTCAACAAAATTATCAAGGTGAGACAGAGTGTAGCATTTGTTCCTGAAAAATATTAAATTTTTCTTGTGAAATAGGATAGATGAATGATGGATATATAGTGTATATGAAGTGTGTGGGGGGATCAAAGTGCTTTGGTGACTTGGATTCTGCATAAATTTCCTCTTTTAAGTTTTGTCCCCACTCCTCGTAATCATCACCCTTCTTATTTCAAATTGTACACATTGCATGAGTGACAAGTTAGCTTCAATTAACTAGTTAAGGGTGGCCAAGACTACTGACCCATCCTTAGCTTATAAAACCTCATCTCTCATGCATTGACAAAGAATTATAGCTATAATACACTCAAGAGAAGAGGTGAAAAATATTGCATACATGTACCTACCTAATGTCGAGCTACTATAGATGCATGCATGTTGTTGTGGGGCTTCATATCATGATGGGTTGAAGGAGGGGCATGCATGCTTCTATTGAGTTAATGATTGATCCATTCTTCTCTGGAGGTGCTAATTTTCTTTGTTTTCTTCTACACAAGTATTCATATATTGTTGATTGTTTGACCGATAAGGTTGTTGTGTATGTATTCTGAATTGGATTGTGCCTTGACTGATGATATTCTTGTGTATGTGCAAGTTTTCTCTCATGAATAGGATCCAAATGTTGGTGGAATTCCTTCCCAAGGATGATGTGTCCCTTCCTAATTGTACACATGGCTTCATCATGCTTCTCTTGGTGGGAAAAAAGATCTTAGATATTTCTATTATGACTGCACTAGTTGTTAAAAGAGGAGTTCCTTCCTATAGCAACCTTTTGATCCTTTATTCTAGTCTTCAGTCATCATGGTGGTGTTGTGGGGAGTGATTAAAATCCATGTAAATAGGGTTGGATTCCTGAGAAGGTAATGTGAAGAATGGAAAAATGGAGAACAATGCTCTCTGTGTGTTTTTTAGGCAAGAGAGAGTGAACATTTTGGGTAAGTTTTGGTAAATGGAGTGGATGAGTGATGAAAGTGGTGTTGGGAGACCTCTCTCAACCTTCCCTAAAAAAGACATGACATTTTGAACCCTCTCCAATTGGATTACCTGTTGTAGCTTCTTCTCGGCCATCCTATAGCAATTATGAACTTCCTATAACATCTTAGAACAACTTCATATAGAAAATTTGTTTTATGTATATCTCTCAAATGGTAGACTGGATTGACATGAAATTTGGTGAGCATGTTTCCATCATCCCTATGCATCTACCCATTAAAAATATTGGCCAATGGATGCACGAATCTTAAGAGAATTTAAAACTGGCTGTAGGTGATGGAGGTTGATTGCTCAAAAAGTGTGCACTGGAATTCGCTGAAATTACTTGGGCATGTTACCATCATCCATATGCATCTCCCCAAGAAACAGGTCAGAAAATGGATGCACAAATATCTAAAAAATTTAAAAATGGTTGTAGGTGATGGGGGTCAATTTCTCAAAAAGTATGCACAAGAATTTTCTTAAATTTCTTGGGCACGTTACCATCATCCATATGAATCTCCCCTAAAATAGATCAGAAAATGGATGCTTGGTTTTCAAGATATGACAAAAATAATTTTCTACTCTGTGTATTTTGACTTCCTGTAGCAAAACAAAGTCTTCATGTAGCATTTTAGGACAACAAGGAAACTGAATGGGAAATCTTGGGAGTGATGGGTGGATGGTGTAAATAGATGAGGGTTGTTACCTCAAAATCAGACCCTGATAGGCTACTGTGATCAGGTAGACTTTAAGTAACTATTTCAAACCTACTTTAGGCTGAGGCTTAGCCTCCCCAACCTGAGAGGGCTCTCTCACAAGATTAAAGCTTTGGATAATGAATAAAATGGCTAACCGTATGAAACAAAATGAACAAGTATAAGAGGTTGAAACACAATTAGAAAGTATCCATTGGGCTTATGGAGTCAGATATGCTTCAGTATTGACAGTAAAGTTAGCTTTGCATAGCAGTGAGGGCATTCAAAATCCAACATATGTAGAACACACCAACACATAAAGGACCAACACAGTTTACAAATGTATGAAGGAAATTAGAGCACTGTTAGTGATTTCTAAGTAATCACACATTCATAACACTGTAGATAATAGGAAAAAGACAACACAAGACATTTAGAACATCGAATTCCTTCTGATTCCTAAGAAGTGAGGCCAATACTATATTACTAGAAAACAGACTCTTTACAGAAAGAACAATATGAGAGCTTTTCTCAATAATTTTCCAAACGTTATACATTATATTTTCTCCCATACATAGATTTCATGTAGATTCCTTCCTCCAGCATGAGGGGAATTCTAATTCCTCCTAATTTGACACCTATTGACACTTAAAACTAACTATTAAATGTAAATGACAGCTAACTAGCAATACTAGAGACCTACAACTAGGAGTGTAACTCCTTATTATGATTACAACAACCTTATATAAACATTTAAAGCATTCTTTGACACCTATAACTCCATGAATTCAAATTTTATGGTGCTCATAACCCTCCAGCTGGCCCTTGATGACTCATCCTTTTACTGTTCCTGGAAACTAGGAGACTATTCTAGCTGAAAATAGGGTCTTGGGACAGAGCTCATATCTTCTCATACAAAATGTATTTGGAAAAAATGAAGGAGGTTTTTGTAGAAAATTCCGTGATGAACAGAAACCTCTCTTGGTGTTATGAAATACCTTTCATACTTCCCATAATATGTCTTTGAAAAATAGGTGTAAAACAGGAGAAATATGCTTGTGAAAAACTGCACCTACAGCAGTTTTGTAGCGCAAGTTTGGTCCTTCATTTCTCCCATATCATAATGGATTTGAAGAAAATGGAAGAGGTTTTTGTACTTAAGTATCTTAGGAATAGAAACCTCTTTCACGTTTCATAGATGAGTTTTCAACCGCTTAGAAACTCTTCTAGAATTTGACTGGTAAAAATAAGGAGACAAGGTTCCTCCTTTTTTGAATTTCATTCTTATGCTTGTCTTCGAATCGTTCACTTGATTTGCCTTTGCTAGATACTTACACTTTGTAAATGCTCCTTTTCATACATTCCTCTTCAAAAAATTTCCTTTTTTATCCCAAAATTTATCCACCAAAACATAATATGCAACTACAGCAGTTTCGTAGCGCGCTACGAAACTGCTGTGTAATTATGCATCACCTACAGCAGTTTCGTAGCGTGCTATGAAACTGCTATGTAATTTCAAAAACACAGCTTAGGATCAAAATATAACTTTCTTGAGTCTTTCTTTTTTCTGCAATGGCTTTTCCATTTGTCATGAAGCTTTTCAACACTGAATATATGGTCACCATTCTTCAAGGTAAGCATCAAAAGGTAATTTATCAAAATTTAGGACTTAGTCTTACTTGCCATGTGATTTGTTTTACCTAAGGATGTCCTTCACACTTACTCAGCTGAATCTCCAAGTCTTCAATTTGCCTCTTCATCACTTTGATGTTGGGTCTGAGCCTATTATTAATCCATTTGATGTATCTTGCCTTGCTTGAATTTGATGAATATTTCTGATCTCTGCTCACCATGGGCTTGTTTGCTCAAACTAAGAATTGTATCAAATGTCTATTGCATGAACACGACCAAGATCAACATAAATATGTCCAGGATCAATTAACCCTTCCCTTACCCTTTTTCTTTGAAATTTTGTCAGTGATAACAAGGGTGATGGATTGTCATGGCCTTGGTCCTTTTGGAGAATCTAAGAAAAAGAGGAGAAAGTCCAAATTTGACTTTCTTTGACTAGGCTTCTGATCAACTCTTCTTTTGGTAGCTAACATGTTTCTATTGCTTACATAGGTTGGAGAGCACCTGCATTCATGAGAGAGAGATATATGGAACAAAGATTCTTCTTTTTTCTCTTCTAGGCCTACTAGCCACCTAAATGAAGTTTTCAAATAGTAGGTCTGCCTAGGCACTTAAAGCAGGTTTTTACCTAGGATCTTTTATTTTTTCTCTTTATTCATGTTTTCCAACCCATTGACTGCCTCATGGAGGTTTACAATCAATAAGCCAATATCAGGCACCTCAAATGAGGTTTTCACCTGGTATTTTTTTTCTCCTATTTTTCATTTTTTATTTCTTTTCCTATCCTACTCTACTTGAAAGAAAAACATTTTCAAGTGTAGGAATACTTCCAATGAAGCCAAGTGCACATCAAGATGACAGATAAATTGATGTGTATGTTTGAAGTTTATTCTTTGACGTGTACCTGAATTTGAGAGACTAAATGCTTTGATTGCAATGAGATCAGGAATTATTGAAGAAGAGTGTGTGGTTACAAATTACTAATTGTTTGGAACCATATTTCAATATAGTTTTGATACCCCTGGTCCACTTCCTATTTTGGATAATCTTGGATATCTACTTCTTCCATGAAATTTAGACATTCTTCTTTTTGCTGATTATTCTATTGAACACATAAAGGATATAATGGTGAACATGATATACCTTCCTCAATCTTTAATTCTGATGTCTACTCTTCATCAAGTGCAACCCATGATTCTTTCATCTTCTCATTTGAATCTTATTCTTTTGCATGTTGACCTTCAATGGCATCAATAGCATCTATTTTTTGTGATACTCTTCCTGAGCTAAGATGAATACCATTGAGATCAAGAGGAGATATCTGGAAGTTTTGTACCTCAGCGTTGTAAGTGGGCTGAGCTACTTCATTGTGTGGGTTTGGAAATGGTGGTAAAAGTAGTTGAGTGGGAATGGATATTTTAGATGGATGTGGTTGGAGTTGTGTTTGTGGTGGAGCTGAATGGTAGGGATAACATGGAGTTGGGTATGGAGGATATTGAGGAAAATATTGAGGATATTTTGGATGGCTCCCATAAGTTCCTTGCCAAAATTGTTGCCAAGATTGGTTTTGGGGTTGAGATGACCAAGGTTGCTAAGGAACAGGTGTGTTCTAATCACATTGAGATGGATGTGCATAACCTTGAATTTATGAATTAGGTTCTTGCATTATATTAGGTTGAATAGTCTGTCATGTTCCTCTTAGAGCTACATAACATAGTTGCATTGGAAATTAACTTGCTCCATTGTCCTCTCGGTAAAATTCCTTCAACCTTGGTAAAGAGAGGAAATATCTAACATCATGTGATTCTGCATGGACAACACAAATATCAACATCTTCTTTTTTCTCATTTTTTATTCTTAACATTTCTACTTGTTCACTTAGATTGCTAAGAATTTTGGTTTTAAATTTATTAAGGAAATTCCCAAGTTCAGCTTAACTTACCAATCTTGATGTTGATTTACTTACTCTTGTCCTTCCTCTTGATAAGTGCTTGAGTGTTTCACAAATTTCTTCAAACGATAAGTGGTATACATCACCTCTCATGAGATCAAGGAGATTAGTCCAATCATCCCTAATTATTCTAAGTAAGAATACTTTTAGTATGTCAGATGCTAAATCATGTATTGTTTCCCTCTTAGCATTGTACACAAACCTCTCTATTAAATCATCAAGGCTGGCATCTACTTTTTTATTCATTCTAAATATTTTTTCTTTAAGATCATGATATTTATATTTTTATAGAAATATATTTTGCATATCATTCCATGATATTATTAAATTAGTCCCTAAACTCATGAACCATTTAAGAGCTCTATCCTTCAATGTTTCTAGAAAAAATCTCAACTTTTGAGTGTTTAGCAAGTAACCATAAGACATACAATTAATTTTTCAAATTCAAAGAGAATGGTTTTCAGATCGTATGACCCTAGAACATGAAAGTTTGGAAGGAAATATGGAGGGATGTTCTTCATATGCACACTGATATCAATATCTTGAATGGGAAATCCAAGAGGATCTTCTCAATTGACATCATCTCCATCCATTTCTTCTACCTTCTCTATCACCTCCTTCTCTTATGCCTGCAAAAGTGGATGGTGATGTGGCTCTTACTACACCACATGATCAAATGGGGGGGGGAGGTGGGGGGTGTTGGAGAAGTATTTTTAATTTTTAATTTTTTGAATAAGAATGCTAATGCCATGCAATTTTTTCCTTTTGAAATGAAATATGCCTAATGCAATTTTTTGTTTTTGCAGAAAGTAAAAATAAATGAATAAACTAGGGAATAAAACAATTCATAATTTGACACCTCCATGGAAATGGTGCCAAAAAGTGATGAGCCTCATTATTGTAACAAGAATGTTGCAACTCCTAAGGCTACCAACTTTAATTATCAACTCGAGGTTCGTATAAACTTAAGAGATATCAACACTATATGTTCAACCTACAATGTGTAATTCTCTTGTAGTTATAATGTAATGGATTGAATGTAATGAAATCAAATCCTAAACTGATTTCACAAATGGAAATGTTACTTTGAAAATAAATTAATCCTAGGCAAGAACAAGAAACTGTAATTGAAATCCTAAGAGCATGAATTCAAATAAATAGGCCTAATTTACATTGCAAAAAGGAATGTTCTAATTGGTTTTTATTCTTCTTCAACCATTGATTTAGACCCTAAAGATCAAGATTAAATACTAAGAGACAAAAAAAAAACTTTTTCAGAAAATATGGGGAAGTATATATGTTCTAGAAGATTGTTATAGAAAGTTAGAGGAGCTGCTACAGGAAGTTACAGATTTGCTACAAGAAGATATAATTCACCAAATGACCAAGTAAATCAAATCCGAATTGGATAGGAATTTTTTTTATTTAATGGGATGTATTAGGTCTCCATTAGAAGTGGAATCACCCAAAAATACCTCTGTTAACACATGCTAAAAAATAGCATAAAAGTACTAGTTCAAAATCCAGAAATTTAAGAACTAGTGAGCTAGTTAATCTATCAAATGTTTGAGGCGAGCGACTGCGGGGAAGTGCACAGAATTAGGGTTTGCAGCAGGGTATCAGTGTTGGGCACCATGGAGGGGTGAGAGGGGGGGGGGGAGGGAGTTCCACTCCCTCCTACAGTCATGCAGTTTTGAACTGCTTCAAGAAGCCAATGGAAGCAAAAAACATGAGTATCGACAGAGAAAAACAGGAAAACAGTAGATCACATGGGTACGCAGAAAATTAGGAGGAAGTCAGAAGAGAGAAGAGAATAGGAGGAGGCAGTCAGAAAGTTGACCACAGGAATCAAACAAGACTATGTAAACCTAGGTCAACCATCACAGCCCGAGTGGTGTTAAGTGATCCAGCGCTACAAGTGCATAGGGATCACATGGCGACTTATGCAGTAATATGAAAATTTATGGGGATATGTCCAATGGAGAAGGCTTTCTATGCATGGATAAAGAACCATTAGAAACCTAATGGAGAAATAAATCTGCACCTTGGATCCAAGGGTTTCTTCACAGTAGTGTTCACAAATTTAGAGGATAAAGACAAGTGTTTGAAGGAGGACCATGCTTCTATGTTGCTGCAGGCCTCTATATGCAGCCATGGGTGATGAATTTTGTCCCAGAATGAGAGATATTCGCATCTGTGCTGGTATGGATAAGACTCTACTCCCTCCCTTTATATTATTGGCTGTCAGAATCCTTAAAAGCCATAGGCAATAAACTAGGGCATTTTTTAAAAATATCATATGCCACACTGTGTGGAAAATACACCTCCTTTGCCCGAATATGTGTACAAATAAACCTTTATGGAGCTCTACCGAATTAAATCATTTTAGAAGCATATGATGAAGAATGGGTGCAGGCGGTGGACTATGAGCATGTCCCTTTCAGATGTCGCAAATGCCATGAACATGGGCACCTCTTCAGAGACTACCCTTCAAACAAAATGGATAGCATTATTAAAGCCACCTCAGGCAAAGATACTGAAGGCTTTACCAAAGTGGGAGGCAGAGGGAAAGGAGGGAGAAAGATCTAGAATAAAATCAACGAGTAAAAGTAGCCAAGTCATAATAGATTCAAGATATTAAAAGAAGAAGATGGGAGAAATGGAGCGAACCAGGTATTGGAGGACAGTCTTGCAGAGAAGGAAAAGGATGATAGCATGGAGGATAGACCTGAAAATAACCAACAAAAGGAGGATCTGCCAAGCACTATGGAACTTGACAGGGACCATGAGATGACCCTAAGCAAAGTAAGAATGGAGGATCATGAGCTGCAGGAAATTCTTGAAAGGGAGAATCTCAATCTAGAAAATTTCCTGGAGCAAGGAACTACCAAAGGGGTTGATTCGCTCCTCAAGAGGAGCTTAACAAAGTACAACATCTCTTCCTTTGGAGATCTCAACCAAAGGGTTCTGGAGTCAAAAGAAACCATGATAGTCAGGACAACAGAGGGGTAAAAATGATGGAGGCAACATTGGGATATGGTCCCAAGAACCCAGGTAGGCAAAGAGGAAGAAAAAGATAGAATGAGCTACTGATAGAGTGTGGAAAACTCATGATCAACTCAGGTAAGATGAAAGACCTTACTAGTTACTCATTTACAAATATTTCTTAATGAATCTTACAACATGGAATATTAGGGGTCTCGGAAGTAAAAGGAAACAAAGAAATCTCAGCAATAGAATGAAAGAAGAAAAACCAGACATGGTGTTTATCTAGGAAACAAAATGTTGAATAGATAAAATAAGAGAGATATATAGAAAATGGCTTATTAATTATGAGTATCTAGAAGTTAAAGCAAACAACACATCCAGAGGAATTCTCACACTTTGGAACCCCTAGAAACTTGGAATCCTAGATGCTGAAGCATCTAGGAACTACCTATCAATGGTTATCCAACCTTTGGGTGATAAGGAAATTTATTTGATCACAAATGTCTATGGTCCACAAAAACTTGAAGAGAAACTCAGGCTTCTTACCTCACTAGAGGAGCTAACAGAAAGATATCTAGTTATCCCCTCGATTATGGGAGGGGATGTTAATATGATCATATCTTTTTCAGAAAAAAAAAAGTGGGACTAGACAACTAGGCAGAGACTCCATAGCATTTCAGAACTTCATAAACAACATGAGCCTAGTGGATCTAGAGACAAGAAATGGCACCTTCACCTAGAATAGTAAGAGGGGAGGGGTTTCTCAAGTTGCCTCTAAAATAGATAGATTCATTATCTCTGAGGACCTCATCCTCACAGGAGTTGACTTGTCAGCTTTAATCCTCACTTTTGGAGGCTCAGATCACTGGCCTATATAACTTGAAGCTTCCTTTATAGGCACCCTTAGAAACAAACCGTTCAGGTTTGAAAACATTTGGCTTACCCATCTTGACTTCATCAGCAATATTGAAAAATGGTGGATAGAAGATATACACGTTCATGGAACTAAAATGTTCCTTATGCATCAAAGATTGAAACACATCAAACTCAACCTTAAAGATTGGAATAAGAATGATTTTGGCAATATCTTTGAAGCTAAAAATGTAGTTGAATGGAAACTACAGGGAATTAACCAGGTCCTCATCACAGATGGATTCACCGAGGAAAGTAAAATACAAGATGACTCTCTTCAACAGGACTGGGAAGGCTTATGAAAGCAAGAGGAGATCTTCTCGAGACATAAATTGAGGTACAATGGATAAAAGAAGGAGAAAGAAAAAGCAAGGTTTTTTCACAAGTCTACCATGGATCACAAGTCTCATAACAGGATTTCAAAACTCAAAGATATTCAAGGAAAAAATCTCAACACCCACAAAGAAATAAAATCTACTCTGTTATAATATTTCCAAAGCATAGCAGAGGAGCCACTCATAGACAGATCACAATTCATCAATGACTTCACAAAGCACATTCCTAAGATTGTGACAAGAGAAGACAATTACACTCTTAACAGGCCAGTGACTGAAGAGGAGGTCAGAAAAGTCATCAAAGAGATGCAAAATGGGAAAGCTCCAGGCCTGGATGGTTTCAATGTCGACTTCTTCAAACATGTTGGGAAATAGTCAAGCAAGATATCCTTGATGTGGTGGAGGAATTGAGGAAAAACAAAACTGTTTTGAAGGTGCTCAATGCCTCTTTCATATCATTGATTCCAAAGAAGGAAAATTCCATGACACCAGATAGATTTAGAACCATAGAATTATGCAATGTGGTGTACAAAATTATTTCCAAAATAATTGCAAACAGACTTAAGCCCCTTCTTCCAACTCTTGTGTCTGAGGAGAAAACTAGATATATGGAAGGAAGGCAAATTCTAAATAACATCATTCAAGCTCACGAGGTGGTACACTCTCTCAAGAGAAATAAGCAGGCAGGTATGATCATACACCTTGACCTAGCGAAGGCTTATGATAAGCTAAGATGGGTATACATTAGGGAAGTACTAATAGCTTATGGCTTTGACCATAACTGGATAAGATGGGTAATGGCCCTTGTAACCACCTCTAGTTTTTCAATCCTATTTAATGGCTCACCATCCAGAACCTTTAAGCCTTCGAGAGGACTCAAACAATGAGATCCACTCTCCCCCTTCCTCTTTATTCTCATGATCGAAGGTTTAGGCAATGCGATCAAATCTGCCAAAGTAGAAGGAAAAATCCAGGGTCTTAAACTCACCCTGAATGAGGATGCCTTGACTCATCAACAATTTGTGGATGACACCATGTTGTAGGGTACACCCACGGTCAAGGAAGCTCTAGCCTTCAAGAAAATATTGAACAACTTTTCTATGGTTGCAGGTACAAAGGTAGGCCTTACCAAATCAAAGATTTTCTTCTTTAATACTGACATTTCTATTCAAAGAAATCTCACCAGAATTCTAGGTTTTCAAAGAGATCAGCTACCCTCCAAATATTTGGGAATACCTCTAACATAAAAACCTCTAAGCAAGGCAGTTTGGGAGTGAGTTACTAATAAACTCCAGGAAAAAATCCAGAAATCGAAAAATAGGTCTTTGAAGTTTGCAGGATGGCTAGTGCTTACAAAATCTGTCCTACAAACTATCCCCATCTTCATGTTTCCATCCCTTCCAACTCCTAAAGGAGTTGTGCAACATATCAGAAATATCCAAACAGATTTTCTTTGGGGCAAAGGGGAAAATAAAAAGAAATGGGCTTTGGTAGCTTGGGAAAAGATCTGTAAACCTAGGACACATAGAGGTTTGGGACTTGATGACCCTGAAACCTTAAGCAAAGTTTTGGGGGAAAAACTATGGTGGAGATGGCTAAAGGAATCGGTAACCCCTTGGGCCAAGGTATGGAAATAGAAATATGCAAATAATTGGCAAGAAAGGGAGCACATTCAAATGTTTGGGCTCATCAAAGGCTCCCACATTTGGAACAAAGCTTGGGACAATAGAACCATTGTTGAGAAACATAGTTTCTGGAAGATAAGAGATTGGAAACCTAGCTTAGTTTTGGGAGGACAATTGGCAATAGGAACCTAACCTGTTAAGAGAAGAATTTTCCAATCTCAAGAATGATACTAACGACAAAGGTTTACTCAGGGTGAATGAATTTTGTGATCAAGATATAAGTGATGGAAAATGGAGAATATGGAAGAACTTGGTATATAGTGATGACTCCCCTCTGAAGGCCCAAGCAGGAGCTCTTGCAGTTATCCTGGAATAGAGAAATATTCTAACATCAACATCATTAGACCAACTAAGATGGGGAAAAACAACGAAGGCAAATTCAACCTCAAAGAAGCCAAGTGTATAGCCCTAGGGATTGACTTTCCAAGCCCTGATAATGCATGGAAGGACCTATGGCAAAATCAAAACTAGATGAAAATCAAATTGTTCATGTGGTTGGTGCAACATGTAAAAATTCTAACTTGGGAAAACCTTCTGAAAAGAGGTGTAGCCAGTCCATCTAGATGCCAGCTATGTGAATTACAAGAAGAAACAATGGAACACCTACTCAACCTCTACCCATTCACTTCCACCTTGTGGGATTGGGTGGCTTCAATCTTCAAACAAATGGATAGGGACATTTGTAGCATCACCAACACTTTGAGGAATTGGAGGAGAAACTTCTCTAAAAATGAAATAATCAACAAAGCTTGGGCTATGGTTCCAGGATTTCTAATCTGGGATGTCTGGAAAGAATGCAACAATAGGATCTTCAAGAATAGAATTGGTTCATCCCAAAGCATCATGGCTTAGATCATAAGACAGCTCAAAGGGACTGTAGGAACCCTTCTAAAGAAACCCCCTGAAACCAACCTCAAGACAAGGATGCGTAGATACTTCTTCATTTGGGCCTATAGGGGCTTTTACCTAGGGCATAAACAATACTGTAAGTCATATAACAACTGATAAGGACTTCTAGCAACCTCCCCCTCATGGTTTTATGAAATGCATTATAGATGGAGCCTCTAAAGGAAACCTAGGTATGGTTGGTTATGTCAGAGTAATAAGAGATGAAAAGGGTTTCATAAAAGCCATCTTTCATAGTCATATGGGGAAGGCCACTAATAATATGGTAGAGATCATGGCCCTTGAGCAATGCTAGAAATCTTGATGGAATCAAATTTACATAATACCATTATTGAACCTGATTTTGAATTGATAATTAATTCGGTCAAGAAAATATCCAATGGCTCAGCACTAGAAAAAGTGTCAAAACACTTGTGATTACTATAGGTCTATCAACGTATTCAATCCCACCTGTGAACCATGATAACCCTTAGTTTTGTTCATGTGTACCGAAAAGCGAATAGGTTAGAGGATATTTTGGCAAATGAAGGAGTACTCTGTTCCAAAAGCAATAAAAGATATGACTGGATGGTGACTCCCTAAGGATGATTGCGGGAAGACTGTCACAGATAGGCAACCTTAGATAGGGAGTATTTTCAGAGCATGAGAAATAAACAAAGTGAAGAATGATGGAAACAGAAGAGTTTTGGTCAACACGGGAAAGTAGCATATGGTAAAGTGCGAATAGGATGACAGGTACATGACTAAAGTTTAACTTTGGTTTTCGGGCGGGAAACTACACCCTGAACACTATAATCCTATGGTTTTCGGGTGGGAAACTGCACCCTGAACTCAATAATCCCATGGTTTTCGGGCAGGAAACTACATACAGGTTAAGTCTATGAATGAACCCGTAATACATAGAATGTGGCCTATTGACTCTTTGGGCCTATTTGCTTAGTTAATGTGTGGGAAAGTTGAAGAGATCGCAGTCATCCTATGGATTTAGTGCGATAAACTCCAAGACCGATAGTTTTCTAAATGAACCCAAAATTCATTAAGGTAATGACTTATTGATGCTTCTTGTCTATAAGGGCAGTTATATTACGGGCTAGGTGTATAGACCTTTTTGGATCTCTTACATCCGGTGGATTTCGGGTAGTTAAACTGCTCATTCTATATCTCTTCATTCATACCTTATATAGTTTAGAGTGATGGAAGATATTTCTTTTTGGGTCTGTTTGAACGGATAAAGGGTAAGCATGGTGGCAACCCGATATCACCTCTTGACCATTGGATCTCTAAAGGCTGATCATACGGTCTTCAGGATAACAAGTTCTATCAAGGTTATGAGTGGTTACATGACATTGTTTTGTGGGCCTTCGGCATGGTGGGCCTGGTCAACAAAGGTTTTTTTGTGGCTTGGTAGTGAGCATTGAAGGTTTCTATTTTACCAATTGTCCCAAATGTTGCTTTAAGGGTAGATTGTTTTTATGGTGTCCCTTAGTTTGTTTGCACACTTGGAGAAGTGGTTGTGTGGGCTACAGCTCCTTTGTAGTTAGTGCTGCTTTATGTATATTATGTACTTTTTTTTACAGATTAATAGAAGGTCCTACTCTCACTTGATCAAAAAATTAATCTATCAAATGCCTAACCTAGTCAAGTGAAAATTAAGTAGGGTAATTTTTTTATTCACATAGATTATTTTATGATCTAATTCAAGTGGAATAAACTCAATTGAAGCTCATTATCATGTTCTAAAAAATAGGAGAAAATTAGTACCATTTGCCACAAGAGACTTCCAGAAAATTAGATTGGTGAATAAGAAAACTAATCCAAGTAGCTCAAGGACAAATGTGACCTTACAAAGATTTTCCAATGATGAAATCAAGCTTGTGATCACACAAAATAACTTACTTCAATCATTTAACCCAATCCTACAATAAGAAATCATTAATACTAAAAAATGCAGAAATAAGAAACAAATAAGAACAAGAGATGCATGTGAATAAGAAGTGAAAAGAAGAAAATTAACTTATACAAAAGAGATATGAGGCTCCTGGGATGGCCAAGCCCAAGAAAAATTGGAGTCCTATGACGGATACCAATATTAAAACGTTAAAATGGTACCAAACTTCATTATTTCCATCAATATATTTACATCCCTACAAGAAATGAAAGTGGAGCCGCAAAAATACAAGTGTTCTCCACAAGAAGACTAAGAAAAATCATCCCCTAGAGGAAAATTCGACTTAGTACTTATACAGAATGATTAGGAAGCATTCTCCATGGAAGGAAATCCCTCAAATAGTGGATCTGGTTCCCAAAACTAGGAATTTACATTAAATGACAAGGAACACATTCCTAGATTTTCTCAATCATTGGAGCTCAAGAATTTGTGCAATAATTTGATAATATCTTGTTGATTTATTATTCATTATTGATCCTCCTATAGAAGGGAGCAAGTCCCTAAATTATATCCTCCTCCAAATCTTCATAATCTTCCCAATATTCTCACAATATTCCACAAAGATAAACAATATCGGGCACAAATACGCAATTATCCATAAACCTTCCTAATGAACCTATTAAAGTTAAAAATGTGTTATCTAATTAAAAAAGAGAGGTTTAATGTGCTTAAAGATGGTCAAATGGGCCTTAATTTATGTCTAATTTAGAGGCCCATCAACAAGTATCTTCAGCAAGAAGGCTTCAAAAAGGGGTTTGAAGATAGCAATTTATATATCAAATTTGATGAGAACAAAGTAGTAGTAGTTTATGTAGATGACATCATATTTGGAAGCAATGTAGAATCTATGAGTCAATGATTTTCTTTAGTTATGCAACAAGAATTTGAAATTTATCTACTTGGTGAACTCACATATTTTCCTAGTATTCAAGTTCAATAAACTAAAAATGGTATATTTCTTTCTCAAACCGAGTATCTCAAAAAAAGTTTGAAGAAATATGGCATGGAAGGGTATAAGCTTGTATGCACACCAATGGTAATAGGATTTAACCTTAGTTAAAATGATGATTCTCCTTGAGTTAATTAGCCAAAATATAGATCTATGATTGGCAACTTGCTCTACCTTACAGGTGCAAGACCAAACATTATGCATGATGTTGGCATAGTTGGATAGTTTCAAGAAAATCCTAAGGAAACTCATCTTCAAGTAGTTAATAGGATATTCAAGTATCTGTAAGGAGCTCAAGATTTTGGTCTATGGTATCCCAAATGCATACTTTTCACTTCATTCTTACACATATGTCGACTACGAAGGTACTGTTGATGACCAAAAAAAGTATTAATGGAGGAGAATTCTATCTGGGACTTCGCTTAGTTTCTCAGTTTAGTAAGAAACAAGTCTTTATCGTTTTATCTAATGTGGAAGTAGAATATGTTTCTATTGCATATTGTTGCACTCAACTTCTTTGGATGATTCAAACATTGTAGTATATTCAAGTCACTTGTCCTCAACTGGTACCTATTCTCTGCGAGAACTCTAGTGCCATAAGTGTCTCTAAAAATCATGGCATGCACTCAAAAACCAATCACATTCCAATCAAATACCATTTTCTAAGAGAGAAGGTGCTTGCACAAAAGCTCAAACCAGAATATGTTCCTTCTAAGGAACACGTTGTAGACATATTTACAAAGCCACTTCCACACAATTCTTTTTAATATATCACACAGAAATTAGGAATTATTCCTACCACATCACTATGCATTAGAGGAAATTTGAACCTAAATGTCCCCAAAAAATTTTCACGTACATAATATGTAAACCAATCAAAATCGTTTAAATTTAAAAAGAGGTACATGTAAATATTTTGGAGGGAAAAAAAATATTTTTTTTAATTGTATTTTTGGCTTATCTCCTTGGAGATGTGTTTTTTTTTTTTTTTTTGAATAAGAATGCTAATGCAATGCAATTTTCCGTTTTTGAAATGAAATATGCCTAATGCAATTTTTTGTTTTTGCAGAAAGTAAAAATAAATGAACCGACTAGGGAAGAAAACAATGCATACTTTGAAACCTCCCCAAAAACAGCGCCAAAAAGTGATGAGCCTCATTATTGCAACAAGAATGATGCAACTCCCAAGGCTACCAACTTTAATTATCAACTCGGGGTTCGTATAAACTTAAGAGGTATCAGTGTTATATGTGCAGCATACAATGTGTCATTCTCTTGTTGTCATGATATAATGGAGTGAATATAATTAAATCAAATCCTAAACTAATTGCATAAATGGAAATGTTACTTTGAAAAGAAATTAATCCTAGGAAATAACAAGCAATTGTAATTGAAATCTTAAGAGCATGAATTCAAATAAATAGACCTAATCTACATTGCAAAAGGGCATGTCCTAATTGGTTTTTGTTCCTCTTAAACCATTGGTTTAGAGCCCAAGGGTCATGATTCAAGACTAAGAGACAAAAACCAAATTTTTTGAGCAAATATGGGAAAGTATATATGTGCTAGAAGAGTGTTATAGGAAGTTACATATTTTCTATAGGAAGATATAATTCACCAAATGACCAAGTAAATCAAATCCAAATAGGATAAAAATGTCTTTTTAATGAACAACATTTATTAGTTCACCCTTACAAGTTGAATCACTCAAAAATACCCTTGTTAACACATGCTAAAAAATAGCAAAAAATTACTAGTCTAAAATCTAGAAATTCGAGAAATAGTGAGGTAGTTAATCTATTAAATACCTAACCTAATAAAGTGAAAATGAAATGGGGTAAATTTTGTTATTAACCTGAATTATTTTATGATCTAATTCAATTCGAATCAACTCAATTGAATCTCATTATCATGTTCTAAAAAATAGCAAACAATTACTACTATTTTCCACAAGGGACTTCCAGAAATTTACATTGTGAACAAGAAAACTAATCCAAGTAGATCAAGGATTACTATCCATCGAAATATTTTCCAAGGATGAAATCATGTTTTTTATCCTATAGAAGAACTTCGAAATTCAATCATTTAACGCAATCCTACAACAAGAAATCATCAATCCTAAAAAATGCAGAAATAGGGAAAAAAACAAGAACAAGAGATACGTGTGAATAAGAAGTGAAAAGAAGAAAAGTAACTTATACAAAAGGGATATGAGGCTCCTGGGATGGCCAATCCCAAGGAAACTCAGAGTCCTATCAAGGCTACCAATATTTAGAATGTGAAAATGATACCAATCTTCATTACTTCCATCAATACAATTACATCCCTACAAGAAATGAAGGTGGAGCTGCAAAAATACAAGTTTTTTCCACAAGAAGAGTAAGAAAAATCAACCCTTAGAGGAAAATTCGACTTGGTATTAATACAAAATGATTAGGAAGCATTCGCCATGAAAGGAGGAATATTTCCCCTCCAAAATCCCTCAAATAGTGGATCTGGTTCCCAACATTAGGAATCTACATTAAATGACAAAGAACGCATTCCTAGATTTTCTCAATCATTGGTGCTTCAAAATTTGAGCAATAATTTCAGAATATACTATTGATTTATTATCCAATATTGATCCTCCTGTAGAAGGGAGGAAGTCCCTAAATTATCTCCTCCTCCAAATCTTCATGATACCCAATATTCTCACAATATTCCACAAAAATAAATAGAATTAGACACAAATATGAAATTATCCATAAACCTTCCCAATGAACCTATTAAAGTTAAAAATGCATTATCTAATGAAAAAGAGAGGTTTAATGTGCTGAAGGATGGTCATATGAGCCTTAATTTATGTCTAATTAGAAGGCCCATCAATAGGTATCTTCAGCAACAAGGCTTCAGAAAGGGGTCTGAAGATAACAGTTTATATATCAAATTGATGAGAACAAACTAGTAGTATTTTATGTAGATGACATCATATTTGGAATTAATGTAGAATCTATGAGTCAATGGTTTTCTTCAGTTATGCAGCATGAATTTGAAATGTATCTACTTGGTGAACTCACATATTTTCTTGGTATTCAGGTTCAACAAACTAAATATGGTATCTTTCTTTCTCAAACCAAGTATCTCAAACAAATTTGAAGAAATATGGAATGGAAGATTGTAAGCCTATATGCACACCAATAGTAATAGGATGGAACATTAGTCAAAATGATGATTCTCCTTGAGTGAATCAACCAAAATATATATCTATGATTGGAAACTCTCTCTACCTTACATGTACAAGACCAAACATTATGCATGTTGTTGGCATAGCTAGACATTTTCAAGCAAATCCTAAGGAAACTCATCTTCAAGCAGTTAATAGAATATTCAAGTATCTACAAGTTGCTCAAGATTTTGGCCTATGGCATCCCAAAAACACATACTTTTCACTTCATGCTTACACGGATGCAAACTATGAAGGTAATGTTGATAACCAAAAAAAAGTATTAGAGGAAGAGAATTATATCTGGGACTTCAATTAGTTTCCTAATTTAGTAAGAAATAAGTTTCTATCACTTTATCTACTATGGAGGTAGTATATGTTTCTACTACATCTTGTTGTACTCAACTTCTTTAGATGATTCAAACATTGTAACATATTCAAGTCACTTTTCCTCAACCTGTACCTCTTCTATGTGAGAACACAAGTGCCATAAGTATCTACAAAAATCTTGTTATGCATTCAAAAACCAAGCACATTCCAATCAAATACCATTTTCTAAGAGAGCATATGCTTGCACAATAGGTCAAACCAGAATATGTTCCTTCCAAAGAAAAAGTTGCAGACATATTTACAAATCCACTTCTACGTGATTCCTTTTAATATCTCAGATAGAAATTAGGAATGATTCCTACCACATCACTATGCATTAGAGGAAATTTCAACCTAAAAGTGTTGAAGAAATTTTCATGTACATGATATGTAAATCAATCAAAATCATTTAAATTTAAAATGAGGTACATGTAAATATTTTGGAGGGAAGAAAATTTATTTTTTAATTGTATTTTTGGTTTATCTCCTTATAGGTTTACTTAAATTTAAAGTGTAGACACCCATTAGTTGTGAAATTAAATTCCATATCCAACGAGTACCCATTATGCATACTTCTGAGAAGACCCACACTGATAATTACTGAAGATACATTAAAAAAATGTGTTAAACACACGTTTTTAATGTATCTTCTATTTTTATCAATGCGGGCCTTCTCAAAAATATGCATAATGGGACTTGTTGGATGTGGAATTTAATTTCGCATCCAACGAGAGTCTACACTTGAAATTTGAGTAAACCTATAAGGAAATAGACCAAAAATACAATTAAAAAAGGTAGTTTTTTTTCCTTTCCCTCCAAAATTTAGAACTCTTATTTATTATTTTCCTATTATTTTATTATTTTCCTTAGGAGGCCACTTTTAGGCTAAAATTTCCTCTAATAGCTAATTTTTTTAACAAGTATATCATGTTCACCGAGAGTTCTGACTGTAAATTAGTACAATTTATTTTCCATGCACGGAAGGTGTGAAGCACATGCATGTATATACACGGTTCCTAAGTTACACAAATGTGTATGTCTCTCAGCAATTGAAAAGGAGTGGCACAAATTCAAGGGGAGCCTCCTATATGCTTTCATAATTTCATATTTCGGTTCTGACATTGGTTTGGTACAATATGTTGGTTCAAGGGAGTAGTTGTTATGACCCTAATAGTTCCTTGTTGGAATTATTATTCCTTGAGAATGTCTTATTTCATTTCTTTGTTGATGTCTGATGTCACCACTATTACTTATGAATATTTATATGTTGTTGTTTTGTCACTAGTTATCTATAATGTAGGGATTCAAAATGATGTTGAAGAGATTGATACTACATTACCTTATCGTACATAGCTTCTTAATGATGAGGATGTTCATGTTGCCTTTATTATTGTTGCAATTAGATGTTCATGTTGCAGATTCCTATATGGTGTATGGTGGATGCTGATGACTATTATGGTTTTTCTACCTCATTATTGAGGTATCTGGGTTTGGTTATAAATGTCATATATGTCTCTTCAGGTAAAGGTCGTGTAAAAACCCATGTTCTAAATCATTGTAAAATTGATTCATATATGGGTTATTTGGGTCATGTGCTGCTCTTATGGAACTCGAACATGCCTCTTGACAAATCCTTTGTCAAAATGTCTACATCCTACTCCTTTGTATGAATGTACTGTAACATGATGATCCTTCTCTACACACAATCTCTCAGGTGATGGACACACAATCTCTCAGGTGATGGTACCTAATGTCTATATGCTTGGACCTGTCATGAAACACTGGATTTTCAAGAGTTAATACAACTCTGACTATCAAAGTGGATCAATGAAGCATTCATCCCATGACTGAAGAGACCAATCAAGATCTTCCTCATCCAAATAGCCTCACATACTACTTGACTAGAAACCATATACTTGGCCTCTACTAAGCTGAGTGCTACAAATCTTTGTTTCCTACTGTACCAAGAAACTACTACTAACCCAATACTGAAGATAGCTCTTGATGTGCTCTTTTTGTCTAATGTACTCCCTACCCAATCTTCATCTATGAAGCCTTGAAGCTTCACTCCATCATTCTTCATGTATCATAAAACAATATGTATTGTGCCTTTGAGGTATTTGAGAACATGTTTTGATGCTTTACAATGAAGCTTGGTAGGCTCCACCATAAACTAATTAAATTGATTAACTACAAAACAAATATCAGACCTTGTGTTCACCAAGGACATCAAACACCCCGCCAATTTTCTGTAGATAATGTCATATGCTTCCTCTCCTACATAAGCATCCTCTTTCCTCTAGTTAGTATCTAGGGGAGTGTCCGTGGGATTGCAGTCTCACATATAGAATCTCTGATGGATTTCAGAGGTGTACTCCCCCTGACCAAAAAATACCTCTCCATCTCCTAGCCACACTTTCAAGCCAAGGAAGTAGTGCATCAAGCCCATATCCTTCATCTTGAACTGTCTTGCATAGTCCTCCTTGCAAGAATGGATCAATCTCTCATCTCCTGCCAGTATCAAATCATCTACATATAGTACTAAGATGAGCATATTGTCATCTACCAAAATGTAGTAGAGATTGGCATATGCTTCACTCTTAATGAATCCCAACCTACTGAGATAGGAATCTATGTGAGAGTACTAAGTGTGAGGTGCCTAATTAAGACCATAAAGGGATCTATTGAGTCTACACACATGTGTCTCCTATTAAATGTCTCAAATCCCTTAGGTTTCTCAATGTATATATCTTCCTCAACCACTCCATTGAGGAAGGCATTCTTAACATCCATTTAGTGGATCTTCCACCCCTTTAGTGTTGCCAATGCTAGTATGGTCCTAAAAGAAGAGTATATTGCAATAGGGACAAAAGACTCCTCATAATCAACTCCATCCAACTATGAGAAGCCTTTGGCCACAAATCTAGTCGTTTACTTCTCAACACTACCATCAGTTGCATGTTTCACCTTATACATCCACCTGGAGCCAATAATATATTTTCCCTCAAGTCTAGGCACAACCTCCCAAGAATCATTCTTCACAATGGATTCATACTACTCCACCCTTACATCTACCCACACCTGCTGGGAAATTGCCTCATCAAATGAATAAGGCTCAGAATCAATCAGTTATGTCATGAGCGCCATATATCTTTTCTATCTGTCTGGTGATATGCTTTATCTATGCAAGGAGATAGCAACTCCAACATGCTTCTGAGCATCCTGCAGTAATATGTTTGTCTCCTTGGTTCTCTTCCTCCCTTATCTGAAGGCTCTGTGTGAATGGGTGCCTCCACTCGACTTCCTCTCTACTTATCTGCATGTGGATTCTCCATAACATCTTGTAGATATGACTGGGACTCCTCCTTTGGAGCTAGAAGCTCCTCCTCTAGGAGAATGCTCAGCTCCCACTCTAGAAAGACTTTCATGGCCTTATCCTCATCAAATATGAAATCTCTCCTCATCACAGCCATTTTTAGTGAAGGCATGTACACAAGATAAATTTGAGGTGTCTCTATTTATCCTACAACAATCCCTCTTTTTGCAGTAGGCTCCAAATTTTTATTGCTATCTTTGGAGACATGGCAATATACCATGGATCCAAAAATGTGAAAGTCGGATACCTCTGGCTTCATCCCTAAAGACTCCTCTTCAGGTATGATCACTCCAAGAATCTTATTGTGGCTCTTGTTAGGAAAATAAACAATTGTATTGCATGCTTCTACCTACAAGTATAGTGGTAATCCTTGATGTACTTTTCCTTGGCACATAATTATTTAAAAGCATTAGACACATAGTCTCCTACATTATCACTTCTCGGAGATTTATTTTTTTGTCTAGTCTCATTTTCAACTAAGGCTTTCATTTCAACAAGCTTTGAATAAACCTCATCTTTCTTCTTTATAAAATAGATCTAGAATTTGTGGGAAAAATCATCTACACAAATCACGTAATACCTGCACTTTGTAACTGAGACTGTATAAAATGGTTCACACACATCTTAGTGAACTCACTCCAAGATGGCTCCAACTCTGCTATCTTGGTCCTGGAAGGAGGACTTGGCATATTTTCCAAGATTGCATTCGTGGCACACATCATGTGATAAAGGGTGCAATTTGGAAGTCCAAGGTGATTTGTTGCATTATTTTCAAAGCTACATGGTGTAGATGTCCCATGTGCCTATATCAAATCTCTCCAACATCTAGGCCATGAACATGTTCTTATTTGTTTTTGAATGCAATGCATGCATCTACCTCTAGCCTATAGATATTTTTAACACAAACACCAATTTGTTTTTATTTTCCATTAGAAACATGCTTTAGATAAGATTTCCCCTTATTAAACACCACATCATATCCACGGTCTTTACGTACAACTGCAGAAACTAATATTTTTCTTCATACCAGGCACACACATTACATTCGTTAGGTGAATATGGAAGCCTCATGCCCTCCTAAAGGTGGTAGTTCTAATCCCTTTGGTACTATACCTCCCATCATCTCCAATTTCTATGTTTAATTATAGGTCTTTCTCTTCTAATTAGCTGAAGAAATACTTACTTCATGTCATATGAAATGAAGCTCTAGAAGCTAAGTACCATACACTTCCATGCATGTAATGAGGTTGAAATCAAACTCGAATTGTGATGTGATATAATCACCTGTTGCTTCTTCTGTAAGATTCTTACTGGATTTTGTGTGTAGACACTTGGTTGCATAGTGTCCATATTCATGATAGTGAAAACATTTAATTACGTTAATGTCTTTCCTTTTTGCATGGTTATGGAAGGATTCTACCTTTCCTTTGGCCTTTTTTCCCTTGGGTTTCTTTAATTTTCTTGTTAGAGAAAAGTTTTATTCCTCCTTAACTTTGGATGTGACACCATCTCTAGTGTTTCTTCTAAACTATTCCTACACCAAATCTTGATAGTTGTGCCAAGACTTTGGAAGGCCAAGGGGTCCTAATCTCACAAGTTTATATGATGGAAAATTTTCTCCTACTCCTCCAAGTTCATCTCTAACTTGAGTGAATCTAGATAGGTATTGAACAACAATTTCATTATTTTCCCATTCGAATGTTCCTAAGCTTATCTCTCAATGCCGATTTCCTAACATCACTGCTGCTCTAGAATAGATCTGTGATAATTTTACACATTCTAAACACAATCTTCTTTCCATGAAAATTCGAAATCACATGATATTTGACACCTTCCAGAATAATCCTGCTATATTTTATGTGTCATTCTTCCACAAAGAAAGTGTTTGTGCACTAGGACCTGGTGGTTTTAGAATATCAATTTGTGTGTACTCTAATACTCCATTTTCATCTAGGATAGCTTCCATATTGTGTTTCTAAGCAAAAAAAAATTGGGTGCCCTCCAGGCCATACTCAATCCTCAATCCTTTGAAAGGAAGTGTCCCTGCACTAAAGAAAATATGCTCCGAGAACTCTGCAATTCGAAATTTTTCTAAGAGAATGTCTTTAACCTAGTTGCTATGTAGTATTCAATAGCTCTAATACCATGTATAAATAGCTCGAAATTTTTAGCTACTAATGAATTTAGACTGTAAATAATAAACACATATTTCTTCTACACAATTTTCAGAAAGGAAAACATACAATAGAAACACATGCAATCATTCGATTACAATGAACAAGTTATTTTTAATGGGAAACCCAACTGGGAAAAACCCCTCCTTTTTTTTGTATTAAATCATATGAGAATATGGATCTCCTATAATGACAACTTCAAGCCTTGAAGATTAACCTACACTGCAATGTTGATCTCCTGCTCTCTGACCTGCCCTTACCAACACTTAGCCAAAATAGGTATAAGCCTTCCTCCTATTTCCTTGCACAACTCCTAAGAAAATTAACTGCTAAAATATAGGTAAATATCTTATTTCCTTGCTCAAATCCTAGCGGAATTATTCACCTGCTCCAATGAAAAACATGTACACTCAATAATATACAATTGATAGTTACAATGTGCCTTTTCCTCCAATTTAACTAGGCAATTAAAATTGCATGCATGATTAGGGATATTGTAAATTGACTAGTTTAGTTAGAGATCAATGAGTTAAAAATATTTACAACTACTCAACTGAACTCCTATTGACTCTATTCATGGCTAGAGCTTAGATCATTGAGTTTCATTAACTATAACTCCACTAGATTGCTAGATCTTAGCAATCAACTCATGTGAAACTCTACTTCTAGCCCACAAAATTGAATTAACTAATTTAACTAAGTGAGTTGGCCATGTCACCCTTGCTAACTACAACTCAAGTCATCCTGCCAATGTGGAATTTCGAATTTCTCCATTTGACTAAGGCACAAGTTAAATGAATTATTTCTTGCTACAATTTAACTTTTCTGACTTCTCTAATGAAAGAGGCTCTCTGAAGCACATCTAGTTCACTAAGCTCATTTAGATATTTTTCATTCAAATATTTTATCATTTTCTTAGCTTTTGGGACTTTATATTTTACTTCATCTTTATTCTTGCTTATAACTGGCTCTCCCTTTCCTAGTAGGATTTATTGTTGTACAACAATATGAATATAGCCCTAGACTAAGCATATTAGTTGTGTAATTGTGTCCCCGACTATCCATTTTTCTCCCAACAAGGAAATATTTCCCTTCAAATTTTCTTTTATTTTATTATTCTATCTTTGATCAACCTACTTTTCCTATTTCAACTTGTTGTTTTTTTCATTTTCCAAGTTAGCTTGTTTTTCTTTAATATTTAAATATTTTCTTTCTTCTACTAAAGTACCCTGTGTTTTTCTGAATTCAATTTCTGAGAGCTTGAGATCAACTAATACTTTGGATAGTTGCAGTGAAGGATATTAGGAATATTGGTCAACTGAAATGGAAGGAACACAAGCATGGATTTCAAGAGAGTATTATAAATTATGAATCTTCTTGTGCAAGTTGGTGACATCACTATTCTGTTCTATAAGTTGTTCCCATAATTGTTCTTTCTCCTTTTCTACTTGGAAAATCTTTGATGTTTGGACATGTTTAGAACCTAGAATATTCAAATTTTCCCTCAAAGATTGCACTTTTGTTTCGATATTTTGTAATATAACCTTAATTTCTTCTCTATTAATTGAATCAATCCCCAATTTGACTATCAACTTTTTATATTCATCCAGCTAGACTTGCTTGGCCTTAGAATTTTCCTTTTCTAGCTTCAACTAATTACTAACTTCTTCAAGAAACTTTTTTACTTTATTTATCGTTAAGGAAATTTTTGTAAGATCATTATAAATTACCTCTCCATCTTATTTGTGCATATTGATTTTGCCTCGCATAGGATTTCCGTTTATATCAATAGAAAAGTTTATAGCTTTGTAATTTGGCCCTGTTGGTATTGGTTGAATGGTAGGATGGACCAATGACAACTTTAGCTAACTTCTTTCCAAGTCCATTGCTGAAAGAAGATAATCTAGACAAGACTGTGTTGAAAATTGTGAGGTCATATATTTTGTTGTGTTTAGGATCTTCTCTATAATTTGTTGATAACTCCTTTGCATAATTTATATTTGTGATGGAATCTTCCCAACATGACATTCTATCATCTCAAAATATGTAAAGGAAGGAATTATCCATTCATGATTTTGTAGATGCATTTCAAAATCAGGCTATTATAAAGGTTTTTCCCTCATTCTGATCTTGATATTTTCATATCATCCTCCTCTTGAATCTTAGCCCTCTTCTCTGCTTCATAATTTTCCATATCAATGCATGATTTCTCTGAGATCGGCATTTTTAAGCTCTTTTATTTCATTGCAGAAGTTTCAATAACAATTTCATGCTCCCCTAAGATTTCAGTTGAAGGTTGCCCAATGGATTGTTAACTCGAGCTTTTTGATTTGCTAAATTGTCTAGCTATAGACTAATATCAATAATATAAGGCCCAGAATCATCATTCAGTCTAATATCAAATATAATATGATAATGATGATATTTCCAAGCTTAACCGTTTGCAAAATTCAACTCTTTCATCATATCTTCCATATGTTTGATAACCTCTCTAGTATTAACAATAAATTGTCCCACAACCTTCTCGAATTTAAACATGTACTACTTACGCCTAGAGACAAAATGTATTTGATCAGAATTAAAACTTTTTCTTATAAATTCTAGAGAGAAAACCCTCATTGGAAATAATACTAGAAGGTGATAAGTTTGTACTCCTACTCCATATATTCATATATCTATGTAATCTTTAAAGGGAACCAGTCTCCCACTGTGGTGCCCTCACTAAGTATTAACTGTTCCTTTGCTACAACAAAAATTCTAGGAGGAACTTGATCATTTATAATAGTAAAAGCCACAGACGTAAAAGAGGACAAACAAAAAGAAAATCCTTCATTTTGTTCCTTCTTTCTGATTAAACTCATCTAATAAACAAATGATTTCAACTAACTTCATTCATATAGCATACTTAAATTTAGATTGATGAACTTGTCAACATGCATATATAGAAATAGATGATCTAGATATGAACAATATATAAAATATGCTACACTTGGAAAATTTTAAATTGGAAATTTATTGATTGAGCCATCTAGGTGGGTATATCTAGTATAAAACCTAGTTTTAACATGAGGCTAAGAAAGCCTAAAGTTTTTTCATTCACAACTTCAGTATTGTCCTCTCTTAAAATAGAGAGAATGACAACTAGGATATGTTGAGCAATCTCAAATAATGAGGTTAAAGGATAATGAGGGGTTGGTTGAGGAACCTGAGATCCTAAGGGTAATATTAGCTTAAACATATTTTCTTTATCATATTGAGGTAGAGTTCTATAAGCCTTAACTAAGGTTTCATCAGAGAATGGTTCTAAATTATCAATTGTGGGAAATTAGAAGGCATTACAAATGAAATTGGGAGTAACTTGAAAAATATTCTCACCCTTTGTAGATATTACGAAACCTTTTTGATAAACAAAAGAAATTGTCAACCAACTAATGAATTAAGGAAATTCGTAAATAGAGGGAACAATTGCATGATATAACCATGATTGAACCAAATGGAAGAGGTCATTTGACTCATTATGGTGATGTTAAGATTATGCTCAGATGAACAAGAAGTCAAATAGATAACATGTCTTATGAATGTCTAATTCTCTATGAAATAATGTAATCGTATAAGGTTTGGGATCGATAGAATATGATTTTTTCATTTTGACCATTTTGAATGCACAAAGCAAAACTTGAGACTAAGGAAGAGAATTTAAAAATACCCATCAAAATAAAGTAATGTGTGTGGAGGTTGGGAGACCAAGGTAGCACCAACAACTATAAATAGCTCGATGAGTTATCCAATTCAATTCATTAGTAGGATGGAGTAGAATAAATGAAAGGTTGGCTCAATCCCTAGTTTTTATGTTTGAAACTCCTAGTAGGAGAATAGAGTTTTAAGGGTCCACAAATCATGTCATTTCTGAACGTGTACAATTATGTGGCCAACTTCTAAGTTACAAATTGGAAGGCTCACTTGACGTAGAACACACTGACGTGAATGTGATCACAACATGTCCGTTGGCTCAGTGCGGGTCATTTCAGTGTGTGGTTTTATTGAAACCACAAACCACTTATTTGTGGGCCTCCTCAACGGTTTTGGATAAATAGAGGGAGGTTGTCACTTTTAACCATGGTCGTAAATCTTAAAGATCGGCAGTATATGAAAACAAGTAACACGAGGCCTCTATCCCAGATAAACTTTGACAAGGTGTGAGTTTCCACCTCTTATCCGCTATTTGTAGATATGCACATGTTCGATTATTACACGACATACTTGTATGCACTTTAAATCCTTTAATATTTGGGAGAAAAAAATTGATTTTAGATAGTTTGAAAGAACTATGGAACTTAAAAAATTTTGGTACATAACATAATAACATAAAATTCTTTAACAAACCTTGTTCGTTGTCTTGTATTCTTTTATATATATATATATATATATAATATATATATATATATATTAGGGCTTCATATATAAAAATCCTCCTTACCTTTATTTTTTCTAATTTAAAAATCTAATGAATGTTTAATATATTTTCAATAAATATTTTCTTTCTCCCTTAGATTTTAGTTTAAGGTTGACCCAATCAATTGTCAACCCAAGATTCTTGATTTAGTAACATCTCGAGCTCTGTCTTATTGCCATCAATATAAGATCTTGAGATATCATTAACTCGTCTATTAGACATAATATGATAAGGATCATATTTCAAAGCTCACATTTTGCAAAATTCCATTTTTTCATCATATCTTCCATATGTTTGACAACCTCTCTAGTATTAACAATAAAGGGTCCCACATCCTTCTCAAGTTTAAACATATACTCCTCAAAATCAACTCAATAGCTCTTGTAACCTACTCAAATGGATAGATCTCTAAAATAGCTCTTCAATGATATATAGAAGTTTGAAAATGGCCTTCTAGATCATAAGTTATTGTCATTCAAAGGTGACAAGCCCCAAGGTCAAAGTTGCAGCGCTAAATATTATGGTAGGGTCAAAGCAGTGAAAGTTTGGCATTGTTTTCAAACTCAGTGGATCCATTAGAGAAGTAGATAATGAAGTGGTAGGAAAACATAATAGGACAACACAACAACAAAACAAGTGGTGATTTGTCAGCAACCCACACACATGTAACCCTGGTGAAGGTTCCCCAGACATTGCGAAAACATGCATGAATTTGAAACTTCCACGATGACAAGATAATGGGAGGAGAGGTAAAATGCTGTAGCGAAGAAATATGCATTAGTACACATTGGCACAAGAGATCCCCATGAGACATATCACCCTAGGAGAGGGTTCTCGTAAGAATAAAGTGGCATGCAAAGGTGAAGCCTTAGGATGACTCAGTGTTAGGCTAACATGTAAAAGGCATAAGAAAAGATGATTGGCAAAAGTTTATGGCATGATATCCCCATGGGACAGCTCACCCCAGGATACCTTTTGTTACACAGTTTTTTGTCACTGTCCCTATTACCCCTTCTCCCGTACATTGGAGGACCTATTCCGGGACCTGTGAGAAGTGACATAACTTGAAAACACCTGCTTTGTATCCCTTAAAGTATGTACTCCATGTGCCCTGAAGACACCTTCTGCGAAATACCCAAAAATATAGCCCTTTCTCCATTGGCGTTGATCCACAGTGTATTACTCGCGCCAGTGGGGTAAATCCTCCAAAGAGGGTGCACCAGCTGGCGCTATGTCTCAGAGTCGCACTAGTGCCAACCCAGTTGGGTAAAGTTTTTAACAATCAAACTTCCGAAGGTTCCTTCCACCTTATCCATGAACTAATTCCAGTTCTAGTTGGTTCAGTTGGGCTTCGTATCTCCCAAGGAGGGAAGTAGTTCTCCACCTCTCATGGAAGATTCCTGATGATAACGGCAATCCCATGAATCAAGTGGATGGTCTTATCTACTCCTCCCATCTCTATATAAGCTTGTTCTTACCCCTGTGACAAGCTAGTTGGTAATTCTACTTTTCAAGCTCCCAAAGTCTGAGAATTGCTAAGCTCATCTTGCAAGAGGCCTTGTTCATCCCTATGAGGCTAAACCCTTAAGGAGCAGATCCATGTCCAAATGATCAAGGAGAGAGAGGTTTGTTCCCATCCCCTACAAGCTTTGCAAGGCATGTGTTGCTGATTCACCCAGCCAAAGGAGGATTTGACGTTAGAACTTGGTTGTATTCTCTTTTGTTTTATCAATAATAATAGACGACTATCATTATGGTTCCACTCATGTGTCTTTATTATGATGTTTGAGTTGTATCCTTTCTGACTGATACATAGTTGCATTTCTTGGATTTTATGCTTGTATTTGTCTTGTTCTTTGCATGTGCAGGTGTCTATTCATGAGGATCGTGAGGATTATGACCAGTTGAAGCGAAAGAACAGAAGCGACGACTCTTCTACAAATATAAGCGTTGGATTCGAGGTAGGATCTCATCATTGGCCTTTACTTTGCAATTAGGGACCTGCATGTTAGCATTGTTCGATTGTTGCTAGATCCTGTTTAGGCTAGTGGGATCGCCTCTGTCTGTAGAGGGGATTTACCTACACAACAATTTGGTGACTCCGCTGGGGAATTGGCTTTTGCCTTGTTTGTTTTATCTTGTCTTGTTGTTTGATTTGTAAACTATTAGATGGAGCCTGAAGTCTAGCCAGATAGCCTTTAAAACGGTATTGCTTTGCATTAGCGAAGTAGATCAACGCTGCTTCAGTCCATCTCCAGTTTGGTTTGCAAACTGAACAACTTGGGACTAGCCTTGTTCCTTGATTGTTTCCTTGGTTTCTCCCGCTTGTTTTGCTTTTTGGATTGGATACCTGTGTGGTTTTTGCCTCTTGAGAGTACTTAGGTATTGTTGGTTTAGCCTTGGCTCTTGTGTTTTTTTATTTTCCATAGCAAACTCGACTAGCACTAGTTTATAGTGTGACAGTCATGCCAGTTGGCACAAGTTGCACATTGACAACCCGTGCCAATCCTGAAAGGTGCCAGTTGCAGCCTGACAGTCGCACAAGGCTTGTTAACTTTTGAAGTTTGCTTGGTTCTTAACTTTTTGATCTTTGGTTTTGTCCTGAGTACCTTTACTAGACTACTTTGGTGTGTTGGAGTGTGATTTGACTGGTTTCGATCGCTACCCTTTGGGTGTTTGCTTTTTTCTATCGATTTCGCATTTCTAGCCCTAGGGCATCTAGTGGCCTTGTGAATCGAGCCTTCCTAAGGTGTTTTGATGTTTTTGTTGTCCAGTCGACTCTCTTGTTTGCTCCTTTACACTTGTTTCGTAGTCGTGAATCATTTCGTTGCGTCATTTAGGTGATTTGCTTCATCTTCACTTGAATTCTGCTTCGTCTCACTTTGAGCCCAGATCACACGACTCATTGTTCACTTTGAGATCTTTTTTATTCTTTGGACGTTTGATTTATGTTTTGAGGAACTGAACGTGTGTGTATTGATTAGAATTTGTTAGTATTATTTCTCAAAAATTTCTTTAGTGCATTTTTCCATTATTGAAAAAGAAAATCTCTTTTTCTTTGGAACGGTTAATGAAAGTTAAGACTTTTCATTTTGATTAGTGAATTAGTGATCTTAAAGAAAAGTTTAGTGATTTGCATTAGCTGCATTAGGGGAACTCGTTGTTGTTTGTGATCATTTCGTTTGCATGAAAGCTCTCTAACTCTTTTGTAATTAGCATTCATCGAATGGAATGACATGTTTTGGCATATAGATTGCATTTAGGGATTTTGAGAAATTACATACGGTAGGACCGGAAAACCGAAACTTAACTCAAGATCAACTTTAAAATAAATCGAATGAACTTAAAAATGCATTGGAACATAAACGCTCACATTCTAGAGCTCTAGGCTAGAGACATGCTCTGGTGTCGTTAAACCTAGTCACTTTTGTTCTCGCATTAAGGTTGGGTGATTCCTCCTTGTGTGACTCAACTGTGGTCTAGTATGGACTTATGCTCCCACGTACCGTCACGTATATATGGGGAGACTCCACTAGGTTATCATCCTTGATCCATAGGAAGCCGTGTCTACTGCCTTACAACTCGTAACACATCGAACACAGCATTCGAGAAGATTGACTATCGTACGGAAAGTCCTTGGCTTTCATATGATTGCTAAGGTGTATATGCAGTTTTACGGATTGTCTGGTAAACCCCTTGCCTAGTTTCTCCAGAGTAGTCACTTTTTGATCCTTTTCGAACTCCTTAAAGAAAAGGCTCTATTGAGCATTTGTCACTTCGGGCTCACTAAATATTCGAAGGCGACTAGAGTCATCTTTTGTCCTTTTCTCGACTCTTAAGACATGAAAAGGTCAAGTTGTGTCCTAATGTCTTAAAAATTTATTCGACCACAATTACATTTACCTTGTTAGATCTTGTGTGCGTTAGTTTTGAGTAGGGACTTTTATCGTTAGCTTGTCTAGGATTTTTTCTTGATTCGATCATCCTGGCGGATCCATCGATCCCGTCTCCCATCTCGAGTGACCAAGGGTCTCCTTCTTCTGCTACTCCTGAGACTCCGGTTTCTGGTGACACTTTTCCTATTATTCCAAGTGTCCAACTGTTGAACTCTCGCGCTCCAGAGGATGAGCTTTACGATTTGTTTTGGAACCCTGTTTGGGAGCCCTCCGAAGAGGATTTTCCCTCTACTCCTATTAGTGTTTCGTCCCCGATGGCTTCTTCTGATATGGAAGACACATCTCCTGTATCGAGTGGAACACCTGTTATGTCAAGTATTGAGACTCCCATCCCGGCCACATCCCCGGTCATATCTACGCCCTACACTATTACACCTCTCGGTATTACAGTGCCAGCATGCTATAGATCTCTGAGGGATGCCATGGGCTCTGCGAGTTCCTCTTCTATGTGGGACAATAACATTGTTCCCACTATGGGACCTTTTGTTTCCCAAGTTCACCATACCGCTGTCACGTCAGTTCCGACCAATCCGACCGTTTGTGTCACATCATCAACTCTGGTTGCTAGTGCCGTTACGACATATTCCATCATAACTACTATTGTCGGCTTGTCCCGTGGTCCGATACGTAGTGGTCAGTCGGAACATGCTGCCAGAGTCATTCATCCTGCAAGTGGTGCCCCGCCTTCTTCCGATGTTATTTCAGCGGGGGGGGGCATATTCTCAGTACTTGCATGCTGTCCAAAATCCAGGTGGGCAAGGCCCTTATTATGACCCCGTCAATCATTATTTGTATACCTCCTTGCCAGCTAAACCCGCTGTTGAGGGTACAGTTCCGTTGAATGTCGCTTGGGGTACCACCGGTTATGGTGGTGGCCAATTCCGTCTAGATCAAAGGTAGCCTCATCAAGGACCATCATAACAAGGTCAGCCATCCTACTCGCGGCCTAATTATGGGCAACAGTATTATGGCCAAACCTATCCAGGGCAACCTGGAGGCTCACAAGGACAACCCTCCTAGGGACAACCTTCGACCTCTGGTGGTCCGTCTTTTACATATCTTGGGCAACCTTCTGGAAACCCGGGACAACCTTATGCTCAACAAGGACAACCTGGACCCCAGCAGGGATACCCTTCGGGTCAACCCTATGGGAATCCAAGACAACCTTACGCGCAACAAGGACAACCTGGAAACCAGCAAAGCTACCCTTCTGGGCAGGGAGGCTAGCCTTACATGCAGCAAGGCCTGCCCACTGCTCAGCCTAGTCAACCTTCGGTTGCGCAAGGACAACCAAAGACCCAGCAAGCTCAGCCTTCTGGGCAAGTAGGACCGTCCCAGCAACCTTACGGCTAGATGGCCCAACCTCAGTCTTCGCAAGGATATCTCTCTGGGCCGGCTCAACCGGGCATGCAGATGGTTCCTGCTTCTCAACCCGGTTACCAACCCCAGAATCAAACTAGTCTCCAGCCACAAGGTGGGTATCAATCCCAACCTTCTTATCAAACGCAACCTGGTTCCCAGGCTCAATATGGAGCCCAGCTGTCATATGGATACCAGCAACCCCAGGGGCAAAATCAATTTACCCCGTATCAAAATTACCAACAGCCACAGGCCACCCCTTATCAAAATTACCAGCAACCAACGTTGCTCCTACCAGTCAGTATGGTAACCAATGGGGTGCTGGGGGGAAAAACTAGAATCAACCATCCGGTTATGGATATAACCCTTATGGATAGAATTCCTATGGACAAGGTCCTTTTGGACCTGGTCCATCCGGACAAAGTAATGGGGTCAACCAGCAACTAGATGGAACTTTGGCCCAACCTCATATCTGCAGATGTCTTTCAATCCGCAGCTACCATTTCTAGCGACATTGGAACTGCCCAATGTGTCGAAGTTAACAAATGATCCTATTTTTCATAATCCACAATGGCCTCTAGTTCCAACTAAGATACACGGCGATTGTCCCAAATTCGATGGCAAAGCTAGAGATGATCCTCAAGCCCATGTAATGACTTATCACCTATGGTGTTTGTCCAATTCATGGCTTGACGATTCGGTTCGACTTCGCCTGTTTCAAAGGACTCTCACCGGCTCCGCTGCTAAATGGTACATTGAATTGACCCGTGGGTCTTTTCAAGATTTCAATTCATTGGCTATGGCATTCCTTACTCATTTCCAATTACCCATTCTATACGATACAGGGACCCATCTCCTTACGTCTCTCAAGCAGGATATGGCTACGCATATCTCAGATCATATACATGAATGGAGAAGGCACCGTCGGTTGATCAAGTTTTGGATTCCTGATCAACTCCTCATTGATTGGTTCACAACTTCCTTTGTCCCTAAGATCGCACGGGACATTGCCATGGGAGCTTGCGTAACTGAAGAGCAAGCTATCACGCGTGCTCAGTACCTTGACTTAGTGTACTCTCAGTCAGGTACTTTGTATGAGTATTTTCCTGATGCCCCGAGACATGGTACATCCAAGGCTCCACCAAAACCATTTGTTGATGGAGTTATTGGCTCTGTGAATCCGTCATTGAAAAAATCATCTTCGAACCCTGGGAAGCCAAAACCAAATGCTTCTAGTGAAAACACTTCTCGGGGTGGTTCTAATTCTGTAAGTACTTCCGAGGTTAATCGTCCAGTCCACCACGGCGAATAAGGCCTCGAAAGGAGAGAAAAAGGGGAAAGCAAAAAATTAGTCTGAGAAACCTAAATAGGATTCCTCCAAACCTCCATCCGAGGAAGGAGCTAAGTGCAAACCCAAGTATCCTTGTCTCATCTGTGATGAGGATCACTACACCAAAGACTGCCCTAGGCGGTCTGAGATTAGTCATTTGTTGAAAGGTGCCCCTGGGATTCCTGCGGTTCTGAAAGAACCTTTCCCCTCTCAACAGACTCAAATGGTGGCTGATCCATCGTCTCTTCATCTCCCTTTGGTTCCCAAGTCTTCATGGTTGGATCCATTCTCGTTCATGTAATGACTCGAACAAAGGAGTATCCATCATCCACTAGGAAGGAGCCTGAGGTCCCCTCAAGCGCTCCTTTGTCCAGCTCTGGTCCGCTCCATATTGAGAGACCAAGTACTGAGACAACCATCCGACCCCCTCCCAAAGGAGTACTCAGGAGATCATCTTACAACCCAAATGCTCATGCTGCCCAGCATTATAGCATAGTCGAGGACTTAGCATAGGCTCCATCGGCTATGTCTGCCTTAGAGGTTCTCCAGACCTGTCCCCCTCAGAGGACATCTCTGCTATTGGCCATCAGTGGCATTGACCCGGCAGATTCGGATTTGATTACCTTTGATCTCGAGAGCCATGTCCCAAGGCTGCCTCATCAGATCGCCTTTCTTATACAAGTCATCATCAATTCCAAAATGATCCATCGTACAGTTATTGATGAGGGCGCGTCAACTTGCATCATGTCTGTTGCTTGTTGGAAAGTGATCGGGTCTCCGACCTTGAGCTAGTCTCCCACGACACTGGAAGCCTTCGATGGGAGAGAATCTCGTCCCTATGGTATTCTTCAACGATTGCCGATCACTTTAGAAGGAAAAACCGTTGAGGTAGAAGTTGAGGTTGTTGATGCAAATCTTACTTACAACCTCCTTCTAGGCCAGAGTTGGACATATGCCATGCGTGCCATGGCTTCATCCCTCTTCCGTGTCATTCGTTTCCCTCACCAACGGAAAATTGTCACGGTAGACCAGCTCTCCTTCTTCGCTTCCTCTTCTGAAGGAAATGTGCCTTTCGTGGAGCATACCTCCATCCCTTTCGAGAGTGTGGGAGCTGGGCTCTTCAAAGATCCCACCCTCATGGGTGTTTTTTCCCTCCCACCTCCAAACCTCGCCTCTATCAGCATGATTTCGGTTCGTTCTGACCCTTGGGTTCTTCCACCCATCTACCAGATAGAATCATGGGGTGAGGAGATGCCGTTCAGTCCCGCCGACCTCAACTACATCGAAATTGCTGCTGTATCGGATCCTCCTGCTGAACCCGCTTCTTTAAGCAGAGCTCTCGACTCATACGACTATTCCCCTTGGCTTGGAGAATGCGCCTCCTCGGATCCATTAAAGGAAATATTTCCTTCCGACGAAGCCATCATGGAGACCATGTCTCTTGAGGAACCTCCGTGGTTCAATCTTCATCACCGTTCCTCGTTTCTCCCTACCCTTCGGGAAACGTTGGCCTGTCTCAAGCGGTTTGCTCCATGTCTCCCTTCACAACCTCTTCAGACGCCTGTCCAGGTCTATCAAGTATCGTCTGAAGGGAATTTGGGGAACATTACGTAGACCCAACCTATCGACATCTCTGTCAAACCAGGGATTGTCGAGAATATCTACATAGGAGTCACCTGCACTCCTGAGGAAATTCAAATCTATATAGGTCTTTTTCGCAAATTCTGTGACGTCTTTGCATGGTCCTATGAAGAGATGCCCGGCATCGATCCAAACATTGTAGTGCATGAGATACCTACGTATCCAGGAGCTAAACCTGTTCGTCAGTGTTTACACCCTTGGCACCCCCGCAAGGCTGCAGCTATCAAAGTGGAAGTTGAAAAACTTCTTAAATCTGGTTTTATTTACCCTATCCCACTCACAGATTGGGTCTCTAACATTGTCCCTGTCGATAAAAAGCAGGGCACTATTCGTGTCTGTGTCGATTATCGCGATATTAACCAAGCCTACTCGAAAGATAACTACCCCACACCTTTCATTGACTAGATCATTGATGAGTGTGATGGGAGTGAGATATATTCATTTATGGATGGCTTTTCTGGCTACAACCAGATTAATATCGCGCCCGCTGATCAACACAAGACAGCCTTTATCTGTCCGTGGGGAACTTTTGCTTATAAAAAGCTCCCTTTCGGTCTCAAGAATGCCGGTGCCACTTTTCAACGTGCGATGTCTTACGCCTTTCATGATATCCGACACATCATACAGCCTTATCTAGATGACCTTCCCGCTCATTCGGCTAAGCGCAAAGACCAACCGTCACACCTCCGCGAGATTTTTCTCCGCTGTCGACACTACAATATCCGACTTAATCTACATAAATGTGTCTTTTGCATAGAATCTGGTCGACTTCTCGGGTTCATCGTCTCCCAAGAGGGCATCCGCTTGGATCCCCTTAAAGTCGAAGCCATTTTGAATCTTCCTCCCCCTGCTTCTTTGCGGCAACTGCAGAGTTTGCAGGGTAAAGCAAATTTCTTACGATGATTTATCCTGAATTATGCCAAAGTGGCAAAAGTTTTCATGCGGTTACTTAAGCGTGACACCCCGTTTCGATGGGATGCCATAGCTGAAGAGTCTTTTGCACATCTTAAAACTCTTCTGGTTTCCGCCCCTTTGTTGTGGCCTCCGAATTATCATCACGATTACACGTTGTATTTGGCCGCTGCTGACACCACCATCGATATGGTTCTGGTTCAGGATGACGATGATGGCACTGAACACGTTATTTATTATCTTAGCTGCAATTTGTTAGACACGGAATCTCGATATGCTTATATCGAGAAGTTGGCCCTCGTTGCTGTATGCGTTGTTCAACACTTCTGTCATTACATCTTGTTGCATACAACGACAGTGATCTCCGATTGCAACCCTATGACCTACATTTTGTCACGCCAGTGGCTGGGGGGAAAATACTCGAAGTGGATAGTCATCCTCCAAGAGTTTGACTTGGAATTTACTGCTGCCAAGTATAAGAAATCACTCGTCTTCGCTGATCTATTGTGTTCTTTGCCATCTACCGCTACCTCCTCTCAGTTAGAGGATTCCATTCCAGACGAAACTCTCTTCCTCATTAGCACCCTCAATCCCTGGTACGGGGACATTATTGTCTACTTGCAGATGTCCTCCTTCCGTCTCGAGACCTCTAAGGATGCTCGGCGATGGATTCGACATCAAGCCCAACCATATCGTATCATTGGGGACACCCTGTACTGTATCGTTGTTGATTATGTTCTTCGCCGATGTTTGACTTTCGAAGAAGCAGAGAGAGTTCTTAATGACTGCCACTCTGGTGCGTGTGGTAGTCACATGTCTGGATATGCCACCACATAGAAAATCCTTCGTGCCCTCCATTTTCAAGGATTGCATTCTTGTTGTCCGTTCGTTTCATGAATGCCAGATTTACCAATGGAAGATGCGTGCACCCCCTGCCCCACTGCACCCCGTTGTAACCATCGGACCTTTTGCCAAATGGGGCATCGATTATGTGACCTGTAACCCTCGCTTGGCCGGGGGGCATGGGTACATAATCGTTGCTGTTGATTATTTCACGAAATGGGCCGAGACGATGCCTACATTGTCAGAAGACGGTCACACCGCAGCGCAGTTTTTGTTCGACCATGTTATTTCGCAGTTCGGAGTACCCCAAGCCATCGTCACTGATCACGTAAAGCATTTTCGTAATCACATGATGACCGAGTTAACAACCCAGTTTGGCCTCAGGCATGATAGTTCAACCCCGTACTATCCTCAGGCAAACGATCAAGTGGAAGCCGTGAAAAAGGTTTTGGTCACGATGCTTCAAAGAACTATTGGCATGCATAAGTCCAATTGGCATCTGATGTTGTTCTCTGCTTTGTGGGCCTACCGTACCTCCATGAAGGACGCCACCAGTTTTACCCCTTTTCAGTTAGTGTACGGACTAGAGGCGACCCTTCCTATTGAGTGTGAGATTCCTTCATAAAGATAGCCGTCGAGTTGTTCCATGATACTACTCCAATAGAAGAGCGTATTCTTTACTTAGAACGGCTGGATGAGACTCGTCGTCTAGCCTCCTTAGCTATTGAAGCTCAAAAGAAACGAGTGAAAACTCACTTTGATAACACTGTTAATCCCCGCTCTTTCATTGAGGGAGACTTAGTACTGCTCTATGATCAAGCTAACGATAAGCTGGGGAAAGAAAAACTCGAGCCTATGTGGCACAGGCCCTATATTGTGAAAAGATTTTTGCAAAAAGGCGCCTATGAGTTTATTGATTATGAAGGTAACCCCCTGGATAGGCCCCGAAATGGGCTTTATCTCAAAAAATATTATGCATGAGTTCAGGCACTCTCTTTTTGTACATACGTGTGCTTTCAGCAAGTGTGTTGTGCATGTATGTTTCTAGTTTTTATCTTGGTATGTCGACGTGATTGCCGCTTATTGTGTCTCTTGCTTCTTGGACAGATGTCTGGATCGCCTTACGTTGGTTTCGCTGATGGTGCTTCCCACAGTACGCGCAGCTTGTCGTCTGCGACATGGGTGATCTACGATCCTCATGGTGAGTTAATAGACATTCAAGGAGTTTGTCTAGGTTGTACAACAAACAATGTTGCTGAATATAGTGTTGTGATTGAATTGTTAGCTAAGGTGATTAACCTCGGCATTCGCACATTGATTGTGAACTTGGACTCTCAACTTGTAGTCCACCAACTCAACGGACGTATTCCATCAGAGATCATCGGATTTTAAGATTGTATTTACGTGTTAAGTTATTAGAAAGGAATTTTGATTTCATTACTTATCAACATATTCCAAGACGACTTAATACGTTAACCGATGCATTAGCTAATTATGTGTTGGACAGACATTTGCATAATATGTGATTCAACATAATACAAGAAGCATAAAGTACAATAAGACCATAAAACATATGTATATATATATATATATCTGTGTGTGTCCAGAATGTTTGCACCCCGTGCATCATCAAAAAATAATACATGTTTGCCTGAATACATTCGGAGACAACATGTCTCTCAAAAAATATGCATGAAAAGAAAAGCCTAGATATCTAGTCTTGGTGGTGCTCATGGTAGCACGTCACCGCTCGCACTAGACGCCTTAAGAGCCGGTGAATGAGAGTTGGCACCCCTACTGTGTGTCTCTGGTATGCTAGCGGGACATCCACTAGCCGAGCATAATCTGGGATCCCTCGAGTGATAGCCTCGAGGTTCTGGATGAGCTCCCCTCTGTCACCGCCCTCCTCCTGAGGATCTGCTCCTGCTGTTGCTACTACTGGATGTCTCCTCGCAATGGAAGACAAGCTAGTTGGATGCTCTGGGCCGACATCTGCAGATGCATATAAAGGTCATTAGGACAAGCATCTACTAATAATAAAAAAAAAAATCATAAAAATATAAAAAAAAAAAATGAGGACGTACCAATCTCCTCGTCCTAGTCCTCTCCCTCCAGAAGGGGAAGGTCAGGGTCTCCAGTGAATTCTGTCCCCGCATACGGCCAGTCTTCCACCATGATTAGTTGGCAGCGAAGCCACCCGAAGAACTCTGGTCTGAAGGCCATCTGCTAGCTGCCACCACCCCTCGGCATCAGTGCCGCCCATCGAGCCATCCTCGGCTCCCAAGGTGCTGGGTCTGCCACAAAGGCCCCTTGGCCCTGGAAGCTTGGCACACGTTCCAAGAAGAACGTCACCAAGATGGAACCATACCCGAACTATTGCAGCTTGCCACACTTGGCCTTTGTCATCTACCTCTTCATATTGGTCATCACAACTAACGCCTAATTGAAGATCGTCGAGCTAAGGCACTCTATCGCTAATAGTAGGTGGTTCTTCGTAGCTTCGTGAGGCGCTTGTGCCCCCGCAGCGCGTGTAAGAGTGAATAGTAAGGCTCTCAGTTTCATATCCTGAACGGTGGAGATGTCCACCTTCGAAATGCCCTACCCATATCTTGCCTCCGGGCAAATCCAAGCCTTCACTTCATCCATCTTTTCTCCAGATGGCTTGCTCCTAGTCAACTGAGGCACCGGCCCTCGTCGTGACAATCCTGTCAATAAGTAGACATCCGATACGTCAAACTCCAGTACCTGTTCCCGTATCCGGAACACCTATTCCTCTACGTCCCATAAGTCGATCAAGTACTGTAGGAGCTCTGGCTAAGCTCACAAATAGGATAGCATGAAGAATGTTTTGAGCCCACACGCTCTGAGAGCCTCCATGCAATCCTCGTCAGCTAGGGCTAATGTTTCCACTTGGTCATGTTCCCATTCCTTCCATGTCATCACCATTTTTGCGGATTAATCTGCAAATACAAGTCAAAATGATGCATTAGACCTTCACACAACTTGAAATTGCAGCAAAATGGGTTTTAAATTTGTTAAAATTGGCCTAGAAATGTGCGCGGCCATTGGCGCGACTGTTTCTAAAACAGTCGCGCCCATGGGCGCGCGCCCTGTGGGAAATTTGCCCCATTGGCGCGGGTCTGTGCCCGAAACCCGCGCCAATGGGTGCAACCCCTAAATGTAAAATTCCCCCCATAGGAAATGAAAATGCAATAAAAAACAAATTTCAAATGGATGAAAATGGAGCTAAGGACAAGACTGCTTACCTGGCACTGACGGCACTCGAAATGGTCCACCGGATTGGTCGCAATCGCCAATTGAAGGTCGCACTCCAAAAAGCCCTAATGTCGCTCTCCAAAGGTAAAAAGTGAAAAGTAATTTTTATTTTACTATTTTCACCTTTTTATAGCTTTTTGACCCTAATTAAGCTTTAAAAGTCATTTTATAAATATTTTTATGGATATTTGTGTCGAAAATGGGTTTTACGTCGATTTTTTGTGTAGCGACAGGTGTTTATGGAGCTTTCATGGCGAGACGAGTTGTATTTTATACTTTTTCGGACTCGGTAAATACACGAAAAAGTCCCTTTGGAGTCATCTTCTACTCTTTTCTAACTCTCTAAAACATGAAAATAATGTCGAGTTCGTCCTCTCGACTCATTAAACGGACATGAGAGGCGGTCGTCTTTAAACCCTTTTTCGACCGTTTAAAAATGAAAAGATCGTTGAACCCTTGTCGTTTCTGGTTCGTTAATGGTCACAAAGCGACGTGGTTTTGATCGTTTTCTACTTTTTCAGATCAGAGTCACTAGTATGAAAAGTACTCCTCGATCGTAATGGTCGGGCGGTTCTTTCGAGCATGGTTTTATACTTTTTCGGGCTCGAGAGACACAAATTCACGAAAAAGGACACCCCTGGAGTTTCCTTTTTGCTGTCTTTTCAAACTCTCTAAATATTAATAGCCGTCGAGTTCTTCCTTTGTCAGACTTGTTAAAAAACTAAATGACATCGGATTCCGTCGAAATGATGCCTCTCAAGCATATGTTATCCCCGTCAAGCTTGTCATCCAAAAATAACCGGGGTACTCACCAGAAATGGTGGGGGAATAAAGGAACCGTAATCATCATCGTGTCGGCCATATGTCGCTCTTGAACATGGCACTCATCTGCATTTGTGTCTGGGTGGGGATATCTCATCTTGTTTCACACTTGCCTCCGTGGGTTTGGGTTATCCTGTTTGACCATTCCTCTGCTCATCGCCTTGTCGCCATGACCCCTGATCACTTGATGTCAAATACTACCAAGTCCACTGTCGTGCCGCCGATATGTTCAAGAGAAGTTGACCTCTGCAGAATACTCAACCTCCCCCTGATGCTTCACAAAAAACATTTTATCCTTCTCTGTCTCGTGCCGATGATGTGGGAAACATTATGGCCAACCTTCGATCAAGGTTACTTCCTGTCGACTTCAGCTCATTATCCAGGAAGTTGACCTAGAGACTCCCTTCAGGTACCTTGGAGCCTGCATGCCTCAATGGCAGGTTCTTCATGTTCGACGCGAGGTTTTCATCATTGGCCTCCGATCGGATGATTCTACGGGTGTTTGACATCGGCTCATTGATTCGCATGCCGTGGATTGTACCTCTAGTACCTTGAGGACCATTGTCATTATTGGTGGTACCTCTCGCGTCTGTTAATAGTTTTCATCATTGACTGGTAATCAGACGGTGTTCTCGCATGTTCGACTTCGACTCCCCTATTCGCATGCTTGAACCTGTACTTTGTTCGGGTCGAGTTGGAGCGCAAGACCCTGGATTTTGTATGTTGAGATCCAAGCTACATTTTGTGGATTATCATAATCACTACATGACTCATTCACTGGATGGCTGCGACCATGCCTGAGTCTGATTCTTTGATCCTATCTAATGGCTGCGTCCATACCTGGGATCCAGATTTTTATGTACTCTGTTATGGATGGCTGCGCCCATGCCATGTACATCATGTATTTGAGACATCAGTTGTACTTTGTGCAGTTCTCCGGCAGCCGTGTTTTCAGTCGACCATGTTCTTGTAAAGCACTTCACCCCTCTCTCTCTCAGGCTTCATGCTTTAGGGGGCATCTGTTACATAGTATTTTGTCACCGTCCCCGTTACCCCTTCTCTCATACATTGGAGGACCTATTCCGAGACCTGTGAGAAGTGACATAACATGAAAACACCTGCTTTGTATCCCTTAAAGTATGTACTCCATGTGCCCTAAAGACACCTTCTGCAAAATACCCAAAAATATAGCCCTTTCTCCATTGGCGCTGATCCACAGTGTATTACTCGTGCCAAAGGGGTAAATCCTCCAAACAGGGCATGCCAGCTGGCGCTCTGTCTCAGAGTTGCACCAGCGCCAACCCAGTTGGGTAAAGTTTTTAACAATCAAACTTTCGAAGGTTCCTTCCACCTTATCCATGAACTAATTCTAGTTCTAGTTGGTTCAGTTGGGCTTCGTATCTCCCAAGGAGGGAAGTAGTTCTCCACGTCTCATGGAAGCTTCCTAATGATAAGGGCAATCCCATGAATCAAGTGAATGGTCTTATCTACTCCTCCCATCTCTATATAAGCTTGTTCTTTCCCCTTTGACAAGCTAGTTGGTAATTCTTGGTTAGTAATTCTACTTTTCAAGCTCCCAAAGTTTGAGAATTGCTAAGCTCATCTTGCAAGAGGCCTTGTTCATCCCTATGAGGCTAAACCCTTAAGGAGGAGATGTCCAAGTGATCAAGGAGAGAGAGGCTTGTTCCCATCCCCTACAAGCTTTGCAAGGCATGTGTTTCTGATTCACCCAGCCAAAGGAGGATTTGACGTCAGAACATGGTTGTATTCTCTTTTGTTTTATCAATAATAATAGACGACTATCATTATGGTTCTACTCATGTGTCTTTATTATGATGTTTGAGTTGTATCCTTTCTGACTGATACATAGTTGCATTTCTTGGATTTTATGCTTGTATTTGTCTTGTTCTTTGCATGTGCAGGTGTCTATTCACAAGGAGTGAGGATTGTGACCAGCTGAAGTGAAAGAACGGAAGCGACGACTCTTCTACGAATATAAGCGTTGGATTCGAGGTAGGCTCTCATCATTGGCCTTTACTTTGCAATTAGGGACCTGCGTGTTAGCGTTGTTCGATTGTTGCTAGACCCCGTTTAGGCTAGTGGGATCGCCTCTATCCGCAGAGGGGATTTACCTACACAACACCTTTCCTGGAAGAAACAAAAAGAGGTGCGAAGAGAAGTTTGAAGATGATGAACTACTTGGAGGACATGGAACAAGGGGTAAAGAAGCAAGATAACCAGTGATTAGTGAACATCACTAGAGGCCAAACCCCAAAAGAACCAAAGGGTGTGCAAAGTTTGATGCTCTGAGATGACAAGGCACTGAAAGTATGTCGCCAAAGGGTGTAAGCAAGTCAAAGACTCTTAGGATGAAATAAGCACTAGGAGGATGTCGCAGTTGATGCAGCAAATAATTTGTCCCTGACAATTTAAATTTAAATGAAGAAATCAATGCAAAATCAACATTTTAATCAATCGATGTAGTAATATTTTCCTTCTTGTAAAATTTAATGTCAGAAAAAATTTCCAAAAAATATTTTGAATGTTTTATTTTTTGTATTTTGTAAAGATTAATATGTAGCTTTGTATTAATAAAATTCTATGTATTAATTTGAAATTCTAATGCTTATTTTTTTTTTTCTCGGTGAAGACTGTGCTAATTATATTAAAAAGAAAGAAAAAATATGTACAAGAGGATACACCTCTGAGGGAGCTGTAGCTCTACCTCTCTCAAAAAAGCTTTGCAGAAGATGTTTACATCGAAGATCAGAGTCTACAAAAAATTTCTAAGACCTCTGTCTATCAAAATTTAGCAACATGAAACTGAAAGTAGTAGATGGTAAACAAAATTAGAGGGCCAAGAGAAGGTGCAGCGATAGTCTGGAGATGCTGTTGGATCTGTAGTCATGCAGTAGCGGATCGACAAAACTGAAAATCATCCCTGAGTCTTTAAGAAACTTACTTGGATTGTGCATTGTCATGTTTGCCAACCTTGTCCTGGGCGCTAGAAAGATTGACCCATTCGATCATGACGTTGTCCTCCACGTCCGTCACAGTTCTACTAGGCGGTAGAATAGGATATAGGAGATTTCCAGTGAAGCACGCCGGCTCACTGTCAATTGTGGGCTCCGTCGTTGGCTGAGGGTCGCTAGTCTGCCTCTAGGGAGCGCTTTGCTGGGGTTGGTGCTTTTCCGGGTCTGCCTTGTCCTGCGACTCTGCAGAGACGTCCAATTGCGCCTCCACCAAGCAGCTCTGTGAAGAACTGGCGGTCCTGGAGGGAGATAGTTCTAAGGAAGCAGCCCCCGAACTAGCCGGATTGTCCGCTTCTTCAGAAAAAATGACGGTGACCAAGGCAGAGATGGTCGGCCTGTTAAGCTGGCTGTGGAAATTGAAGCGGGCTGAGTGCAGAGAGCTGGTGAGAGATGGGCCAGAGTCATCAGAGGTTGGCATGGAGGGCGCTACTGTGGCCAGAGGGGATATGCGGCGAGGTTCAGGTTCAGGGCCTCCCCTCCCTCCCCGCCTTCCGCGAGGGCCAGCAGAGCTTCCTCGCCTGGGCTTAGCACGCATACAGGGCGGCATTTTAAACAAGAAAGGCTTACAAAATAGAATGAAAGGGAGGCGGACACGAAATGAACAGAGACTTACCAGATACCAAACTGAAACCACAACCACCTGAGAGTCTCGAAATCCCACCCAGGCTTGCGACTTCAACAGCAAGGAGAAGGCTTTTACTTCCCAACAAGAACCCACATCACCCTGAACTGCCCAGATTTTTTCATAAGTGTGAAAATTCCACTCTGAAATGATAATTCAGCAGTTATTGGCAAAAGAACCGAGCTTCAGATGGGGAATTTCCGCAATAGTGCTGAGCACAGTGGCGATACGATGAGTCCCAGGCTGCCTCTGAGAACAGGACTGCCTGGGACCTTCCCCTCTACCAAGATTGAACAAACCAACATGAAAGAGGCCGGAATGCTCTGAACTAGACCTCTGCATAGAATGTTTGGGCGAAACAGGGTGAAATAAAGACCCGTCCTGGCGCTCCATTTCATGAAACTGTAACACAGTATGTGGAGCTTGATGCTGCATTGAATTGCAGCTACTCACCTGCGTCGGACTTTTATGGTAGCCTGCCTCCGACGCTACCTTCCACCGTGAGAGCGTGCCAGCTGTTGGTTGAGCATGCCTCATGGATTCCACTTAGTGAATTCCAGAAGAGACACCCGCATCTGGGTGAAATTCTAATGCTTATTATTGTAAATTAAATAAGAACTTTGTTTGTAAAGCACACACTAGAAGAAATCATGAACACAAAATCAAAGTCCAAGTTATAAGAAATATGTATTCTTGATAGAATAGGCGTGATCATGAAGATTATTGTAACAATTTCTTATCACAAAACTTTCCAAAAATATTCCAATTTTTTTTCCTTCGCACTTTGTATAAATAATGTAAAACCTATATTCTTATAAACATTATATATTAAATAAAAACTTAAATAAACGTGCCCATATACTACTAGTGTAACCCCTTATTATTATTAGTACAACCCCCTTATTATACTGTTGTACCCATGTAGTCCCCATATTGTTATTATTGTGCCCCATAGAAGCCCACTATTGTTATTATTGTGCCCTTACATTATTATTGTTATCTCGGCTCTTGTCATTTGTATCATCTAAGAATTGTTAATTTGTGTAATGTAAAGGAGTTTCCCCCCTCAAAGAGTTTTACTTCTAAGGTGTTGATCTATATTTTCTATATTTTTGTGAGTTGGTTTCATAACATTTGGTATCAGAGCTTTGGATTCTAGGGTTTCGCTGCTCCAAACAAGTCATCCTGGAATTTTCGGTGTAACTTTTTTCCTGCGACGTTTCAGAAGCTAAAAACAAAACCCATTTAAGACGAAATTGTGTTAAACATAGGGTCTGAATTTCAGATCTTTTCTCACTATATTTTCAGATATATGATCTGAGGAAGTTAGGGTTTTTGCAAGCTCCAGAATTTCATCTAAAACAGGTCATCGTGGAATTTTCGCTATAACATTTTTTCTGTGACGTTTCAAAAGTGAAAAAAAACCCAATTGAGAAGAAATTGGTTTAAACATCGGGTCCAAATTTTAGATCTTGTCTGGCTATACTTTCATAGATATGATCTGCGAAAGTTAGAGATTTTGCAAATTGCTGAATTACATTCAAAATAGATGACCGGGGGAAAATCGTCATAACTTTTGTTCTAAGCATCATATTGAAATTTCGTAAGAAGTTTTAGAAATAGAACTTCCTGTAGTTTTCTGTATATTAGTTTCAAGTACTAAGGTTGAAACATTGAGACGTGGCACGTTGTACAAGTTCGCTCTACTGAACTAATCTATAATCAGGTCACCATGGGAGATTTGGCATAACTCTTTCTTGGATGATAAAACTCTAATCAAACTTGTGTGGTTAGAAAGAGAACTCAGAGGGCTAATGCATGAAAAAATTTCAGAACTTGTAGATCTGAAATTACAGAGTTACAGTCGTTTCAAGATCGATCTCCTAAAATCAAGAAAAATCGAGATGAGGAAGTTTGATGGCAAGGATCCGGTAAATTGGATACTACAGATGGAGAAATATTTTGATCTACATGGTGTACTAGTGTTAAAAAAGGTATGTATTACATCTTCATATTTAGAACAAGATCAATTTTTATGGTATAAAGGGATTTGTTCTCGTAAACCACTTGTTACATGGTCAATTTTCACACAAGAAATTATAGCACATTATGAGGATACAAAGAGAAACACCTTCTTTAGAGCAAGACCACAAAAATTGGAAGAAAAAAGATCCAAAGGGCTTTGTTACAAAGTGGAAAGAAAAATTATGGCAAGAAGGAAATCTACCCCTCACAACGATAAATATGGAAGTGTTGTTTCTCCTAGCCTTCTAGAACCTACAAGGGTTACACCACAACAATTGGAAGAAAAAAGAGAAAAATGGCTTTGTTACAATTGTGATAACAAATACATTAAAGGTCATAAGTGTGCTGAGAAGAAATTATTTTACATTGATTCTGTAAAGGAGGGAGAAAAGGATCAAGAAATGTCAAAAGAAGAGTATATACACCAGGAACCAACCCCAGAGAAAGAAGAAAGGAATCCGGCCATATCTTGTAAAGCATTAGAACTAATTGCTACTCCTAAAACTCTCAAGATAGAAGGACATATCAAGAAGAAAAAGGTTCAAGAAGTGAAAGACCACATCAAGAAAGAAGAAATGAATCTAACCATATCTTGTAATGCAGTGGCCAAAATTACCACTCCTCAAACTATCAAGATAGAAGGACATATCAAGAAGATAAATGTTCAAGAAGTGAAAGATCACATAGAGCATCAAGAAATGAATCTGACCATATATCGTAATGCACTAGAAGAAATTACCACTCCTAAAACTCTCAAGATAGAAGGACATATCAAGAAGAAAAAGATTCAAGCAGTGAAATATCACATCAAGCATCAACAACAAGTTCTCCAACTTTTAAGGAATAATGCAACTTTGGTGCAGACTCAAATGAAACAACAAGCAGATCAACATCACAATGAAAGAAGTTTTGATGTAGGCAATTGGGTATTTTTATGGTTACATACATACAAACAAATATCCCTCAAGAAAGCTATTTATGAGAAGGAAATGTTGGCAATACTACACGCACTTAATAAATGGCAACCTTACCTAATGGGAAGACACTTCAAGGTAAAAATGAATCATGATAGTATTAAATACTTTTTAGAAAAAATATTATCCTCTGAAGAGCATCAAAAATGGGTCACAAAGATGTTGGGTTATGACTTTGAAATCATCTACAAAAAAGGAAAACAAAATGTTGTGGCAGATGCACTCTCAAGAAAGGATGAGGATATGGAGGCATTGTTGTGCACCATTTCTATTATCCAGCTAGATTGGATAAACGAAACAAGGTATGAATGGAAGAAGGATGAAGAAGTGTGGCCACTCATTCAAAAGTTGCAGAAGATCCTAATTCAAACAATATTGCTAGAACTTGAAGAGGAAGGAAAAATCATATTGGAACCTGGAGCAGTCACAGAAACAAGAACTCGACAACTAGGAAATCGATCAATTTCAAAGTATCTCATCAAGTGGAAGAACTTACCCACTCAAGATTCCACATGGGAGGACAATAATTTTATACATAAGCATCATGAATTACTCAAGCATTGAGGACAACACTTTTTGAAGGAGAGAGGCATGTTAGGCCCCTATACTACTAGTGTAACCCCTTATTGTTATTGGTACAACCCCCTTATTATATTGTCGTACCCATGTAGTCCCCATATTGTTACTATTGTGCCCCATAGAGGCCCACTATTGTTATTATTGTGCCCTTACATTATTATTGTTATGTCGGATCTGATTATATTATTGAGTCTAGACCTCACTTTGTGATTATTACTTTGGCTAATAAGTTGCTTAGGATACCATAGGTAGCTCTGCCTACCAACATCTCTTTGATCAGTGCAAAGAAATGCAGTAAAATCATTTCCCAGAACAAGAAATTTGTTTTCCTTATGATTCGCCCCAGGGCAAGAAGAAGGTTGTGTCCACGGCTTCCAGGCAGGGCTCCTTTGCACAAAAACAACATATTGACAATATCGTAGAGGAGTATAGGGATATTTTTGCCTCACACATAGGGGTACCTCTGCACTGTTAGGTCCAGAACTCCATCGATCTGACCCCGAGCGCACCGCTATCCAATGGACTGATCTATCGATGCTTTGTTCTGGAGAACAATGAGATCAAGAGGCAGATTTAGGAACTATTGCAGAAAGGGCACATCAATCCAAGCTCATCACCTTGTGGGAGCCTGATTATATTGGTATAAAAGAAGGATGGGACTTGGAGGCTTTGTTTTGACTATCGGGCGTTGAACAAGATCACTATCGAAATAGGTACCCAATCCCACAGATTGATGCCCTTCTAGAGCAGCTCAAAGGAGCCAAATATTTCAGAAAGGACTTGAAGTCACGTTATCACCGGGTTCCTATCAAACCCTCCAATGTGTGGAAGGCTACTTTTAAATCCAAGGAGGTCCTTTTCAAATTGTTGGTCATGTCGTTCGGATTGACAAACGCCCCTACAACCTTCATGAGATTGATGAACGACATATTATGACCCTTCACCAATGCATTCATGGTGGTGTATTTAGATGACATCTTGATCTTCATCCAGTGCTGGGAAGAGAACCTCCACCATATTTGACACGTCCTTCAAACCATGCAACAACATAAGTTGTGTGTTGAATTGGATAAATGCATCTTTGGCCTGACCCAAATTCAATATCTGGGATACATCATTGATAAGAAGTGTGTACATGTGGACCCATCCAAGATACAAATCATTCAGGACTGGCCTACCCTAACCACTCTAACAAATCTCTGCAACTTTTTTGGTCTTGCCAATTTCTACTGTAGGTTCATGTTAGGGTTCTCTCATATCACATGGCCTTTAAGTCAAGTCACCAAGGGAAGAGAGAAAAAAAAAAAAAAAATTCAGAAACCCAACAAAAAGCATTCTCCAAGTTGAAGAATCGCCTCTATTCTACACCAGTGCTCACATTACTAGACCTAAAACAACCATTTGAGATTGAGGCAGATGCCTTTGACTATGCTATTGGTGTGGTTCTTACTTAGCATGGGAATCCAGTGGCTTACCACAGTGAAACACTTTTAGACACAATCCGAAAGTACCCCACTTATGACAAAGAAATGTATTCCATTATGCAAGCCTGCCCTTAATGGAAGCATTAAATTCTTGGGAAGGAAATGGTCATCCACACAGACCAGTGACCTCTACAATTCATACAGACACAAGGTAAGTTGCAGAAAGATCTCCATTATAAATGGTCCACCTATCTACAAAAATTCCATTTGAACATTAAGTATAATAAGGGAAGCACCAATATCTTCGTTGATTACCTCAGTCGACCACTGGTCCTTGTGTTGATCACTATGCTCGACTACTGTGGGAACGAGACATCGGGGTGGCCGCATCTTTACAAGAGCGATCCAAAATTCGGCAGCATATACCAGACACTCTTGGAAGGGAATAAAGTTCTAAATTTTAACCTTCAGGATGCACTGTTATGCCACCTCGGACAAATCTGTGTTCCTTCGAGTGCACATGTCAAGATTATTTGGGAGAAATACTATAGTTGGGTCATTGGACATTTCGGAGTAGAGAAAATCGTGGTTGTATTGCATAAGTATTTTTATTGGCCGAAAGTTCATCTGGATGATGGGAAGTACATTAGATCTTGCACTGCTTGTGCCATTTCCAAACCAACCATCAAGAAGCAAGGCATGTATACACCTATACCTACTCCTAGTCGGCCTTGGGAATCTGTCTACATGGATTACATGTCGGGCCTTCCTTCTACTAAGCATGAAAACGATTTTGTTTTCTTGGTCATCGACAGATTCTCTAAGATGGTTGTCATGGCGGAATGTAAGAAGAGTATCACAACAGAAGCGACTACTAAGCGCTTCTTTGAGCGAGTGTGGGTACACTTTGGGATCCTGCAGTCCATTGTATCAGATTGAGCTAGTATATTCCTAAGTTCATTTTGGTCAAGTCTCAGGTCGATGCTGGATACAAAACTTACTGAGTCCACAACTTTCCATCCCCAAATTGATGGCCAAATAGAGGTTGTCAACAGGATGATCATACACATTATTTGCATGTAAAAATCGAAAAATCCATGCACGTGGGATGATAGTCTCCCCTATGTACAACAAACGTACAACAGAGCTCTCCACAAATCAACATGCCATAGATCCTTTCAGGCAGGGTTTGGATTTTAGCCATTATGCCCCATTGATGTGGCCATACAATTTGTAGCCACTCAGGTAGATTCGAATCTCATTCAGTCCAAAGATGAAAGGGCTAATAACTTCATTGAGCACATTCAACACATCCTCCAACAAGTCCATGATATATTGGACAGAGCCAATGCTAAGTACAATGAGCACCATGATCAACATCGAGTTCTGCACAAGTTCTAGTTTGGCCACAACGTTTCACTACATTTGTAGAAGGAGTGCCTTGTTGGACCCCACTGCAAGCTTCGACCACTCCAATATGGTCCATGCATTATCACCATGGTCATCGGTGACAATGCCTTCGAGCTCATAATCCCATCGTTCCTTCGCCTGCACCCAGTGTTCAATGTAGATCACCTTCGGTCATACTTTCCACCATTGTTGGACACATTTGACATTGCAGAACAACCCACACTAATAGAGCTCAACCCGAGCTACATGGAATAGGCTACAACTCATCAAATCATGGACACATAGATCAAGAACACTCACCAACAGTGGATACAGTTATATCAAGTTGTCAAAGTAGGCCAACTCCTTCACTGGGGCAAGTGGTTCACCATGGACTAGGTTTAACAAAAATTTCCTCACGTCATGGAGGATATGCACACAATGGGGACCATTTCTTCCTAAGGGGGGAGGAATGATCCAAGTCGATATTGGTAGCCACTCGCCTATTCCACCTAAACCCGCCAGTCAGTTTCATCTGTTTCCTTGTTCATTTCAACATTTACTATTTTTACTAGTTTTTCAAGTCTTGAACTTGCAGAGCAGTTTTGACCCCCTTAACGAGATTTTTCTAGGGTCTGCAGTAGGCCCAAGGGTGTAGGTAGGGACCTATAGTGAAACCTATAGTAATTGGTGAGACCTTTCCAACAAGGTATCGTACGTGCCAAACAGAGATAATAGGACCAAGTTACAACCCCAGGAAGTTGGTTGCCCAACTAACCCCAATGGAGCCCACAAACTCTTGGTGTTACATCTCCTGGGGTTAGGGTTTTGGTTGTTTAGGGTTTTCCTATGTTTTCTAATAATAAATAGGCCCTTTAGCCTCATTGTAACACATTTCAGAGCCATGTAGCCATCACATCTCTTCTCAGAGATAAGCTACCATTGCTCGAGCTATCTTATTTCCATTTTGTTTGTAACCATAGTTCAATATTTTTATATTAATGAAATGAAGTGTATTTTGGCTGCATCTTTGTGTTTATGATTATATTTTTATTTTGTTGTGTTCCTATTTAAGTTCAGACCACCTAGGAGGGCGACGATCAAATGTAGGCCTCATCTTTGGAAACCTCTCAAAAAATAAACAAAAAATCTTAGAAGAAAAAGAGAAGGTCTCCCTCCCTTGTCACAAAATTGCATGACATCTATCTAACATCATGCAAAACTGCCTCAAAAAAAATGGCAGACCATCTAATGCAACGTGGCGCTTGAATCAAAGAATCAACATAATACAAAAGAGGGAAACTAATACACTGCCCATCAAAAAAATAATGTGCAATGGTGCTGACTAATAATGAGATGAACTTGGCCTCCTCTGTAACAAAAGAAGAAAATCATAGTTGACCACCACGGACCTAAAAATATAATGGACAGACTGCATGAAGCCTGACATGTTTCTAAGTGTATACAAGCTCACTCTTAGCTACAACACCATGGGGGACATCAATAAACTGGGGAAAATCCTCCCGTCTCCTAGATAAGCCAGTGATAAAGGATATGTCATCCTCATTGGGCCTATACCACAACTCAAGACCGACATGGAAAGCCCGTTGCTCGACATTCCATTGATGGATCAGATGCACCAGTAAGGCTGATTCCACCTCCAAGGATGTACCCTCCTCATAGTACTTGAGGATGCCTACATTCCTCGACATCACTTGGGTCATTACAGTAATAGGGTGAGGGTATAAATCCTTCTCCCTCTCTCTAGCCTGTCATGGTCATAACATATTGTATGGGTCCGCTTGGTGCTCCTACTCCTGCTACTACTTGCTTTGGTGACATCTCTACTACATGATTGACATATAAAATACATCAGCCTCATAGATAAAATACATTTTTTTTATTAAATGAAACATGTATATATAATTATGGAAACATAAATTTCAATCTTAAAACAAAAAAAATACCGATGTGCTCAAAATAAAGTCATGCTTTAGAGATGGTGTGTTTTCAACTATTACCACACCAGTAATGGTGCACACATAACTATGACACACTATGGGTGTTTCATAAATTTAAATTTTCATACCGGTGCAACTATTAGGTCCCTATACTACTAGTGTAACCCCTTATTGTTATTAGTGCAACCCCCTTATTATATTTTGGTGCCCATGCAGTCCCCATATTGTTATTATTGTGCCCCATAGAAGCCCACTATTGTTATTGTTGTGCCCTTACATTATTATTGTTATGTCGGCTCTGATTACATTATGATCCCTTAGACTCCTATATATAGAAAGTAGGTCTTGTCATTTGTATCATCCAAGAATTGTTCATTTGTGTAATTTAAAGGAGGTAGCCCCCTCAAAGAGGTTGAATTCTAAGGCATTGATCTTTCTTTTCTATATTTGTGTGAGCTGGTTTCATAACATTTGGTAGCAGAGCTTTGGATTCTAGGGTTTCGCTACTCCAAATAGGTCTTCATAGAATTTTCGCTATAACTTTTTTTTTTCTGTGATGTTTCAGAAGATAAACGAAAAACCCATTTGAGACGAAATCGTTCTAAACTTTGGTTTTGAATTTCAGATCTTGTCTCGCTATATTTTCGGAGATATGATTTGAGGAAATTATGGTTTTTGCAAGCTCCAAAATTCAATCTCAAACAACTCATCATGGAATTTTCGCTATAATTTGTTTTCTACGAAGTTTCAGATTTTGAAATTAAAACTCATTTGACTTGAAATTGTGGTGAATATTGGGCCCGAATTTTAGATCTTGTTTCGTTATATTTTTAGAGATACAGTCCAAGACATTTAGGGTTTCTGCAGGCTCCTGAATTACATCTCAAACAGGCGACCTGGGAAAAATCGTCATGACTTTTTCTCCTAGCATCAGATTGAAATTTCGTCAGAGGCTACAGAAAGAGGGTAGATGGGACTTTTATTTTTATTATTTTTAGGTCCAAAGGTTGAAATAGTAACACGTGGCACTTCGTACAAGTTCACTCTACGGAAAAAGTATATAAGCAGGTCATCTTGGGAGATTGGGCATAACTATTTCTTGGAGAATACAATTTCAATAATACTGGTGGCATTGGAAAGAGGATGCAGAGGGCTACTATAGGTCACAATTTCAGACGTTAGAGATCCAAAATTACAGAGTTACAATCATTTCAAGATCGAGCTCCTAAAATCAAGAAAAGGTGATATGAGGACGTTTGATGGAAAGGATCTGGTAAATTAGATACTACAGATGGAACACTATTTTGATCTACATGATGTACAATTGTTAAAAAAAGTACATATTTCATTTTTATATTTAGAATCAAATCGATTTTTATGGTATAAATGGATTTGTTCTTGGAAACCACTTGTCACTTGGTCAATTGTCATGGAGGAAATGATAGAACATTATGAGGATACAAAGAGCAATACCTTCTTTAGCCAATTAATAAATCTCAAACAAAAGGTATAATAACAGAGCACATTGAGGACTTCCAAAAATTAAATATAAGGGTAAACGATATTCTAGAGAAAAAGGATTGATGTCTTCATAGGGACTTTAAAGGATAACATTCAACATGAGGTTCATCTTTGGGAACCTGGTTCATTGGAGAAGGCATTCAGGTTGGCAAGAAAAACTGAAAGATGAATTATGGAAATAAGGAATACTACCACTCACAACTACAAATATGGAAGTGTTTTTACTCCTAGCCTTCCAGAACCTACAAGGTTTACACCACAACAATTGGAATAAAAAAGAGTAAAAGGGCTTTATTACATTTGTGATAGCAAATACACTAAAGGTCATATGTGTGCTTAGAAGAAATTATTTTACATGGATTGTGAAGAGGAGGAAGAAAAGGATCAAGAAACATCAAAATAAGATGATATACACTAGGAACCAACCCCAGCAAAAGAAGAAATGAATCTGATGATACCTTGTAAAGCATTGGCAAGACTCAAGATAGAAGGACATATCAAGAAGAAAAAGGTTCAAGAAGTGAAAGATCACATTGAGCATCAATAGATGAATCTGAGCATATATTGTAATGCATTGGCAGGAATTACCACTCTTCAAACTATCAATATATAAGGACATATCAAGAAGAAAAAGGTAATAGTGCTAACTGATTCGGGCAGTACCCATAATTTTATTCGTTGTAAGATAGCGAAGGAATTGAATTGCTTCCTATATGTAGCGCCAGAGTGTCAAGTGATGGTTGCAAATGGAAGAACCATAAATTTCTCTGGAAAGTGCCATAATATCAAGCTATCCATGGGAGACTATGTTTTGAATAGTACAATGCTTTCCATTCCAATGGGTGGTGCTAATGTTGTACTAGGAGTCCAATGACTACAATATTTGGGGAAACCAAGAAAGATAATCAGCTCTAACAACATGACAAAGATTCTAAAGGAAGAACAACATGTCATAATTGCACAATTATGGTTGTTAGAGGTTCCCACGTCGAAATCATCTATTTCTCCATATCTCTAAAAATTCTTGGACAATCATTCCAAGGTATTTGAGACTCCCAAAGGTCTCCCACCTATTTGTGATCATGATCATGCTATTCATTTTCCAGGAAGTGTTCCTCTAAAAATCAGGCCTTACGGATATCCCTTTGCACAAAAGAGTGAAGTTGAACGTATGATTGCAAAAATGCTAGAGCCTGGTATAATTCAACCTAATCAAAGTTCTTTCTCTGCTCCAGTAGTATTCGTGCACAAGAAGGATGGATCATGGTGCATGTGTCTAGATTATAGAGAGCTCAACAAGCTCACTATTAAAGATAAATTTCCCATACCTGTCATTGATGAATTATTGGATGAATTGCATGGAGAAATTTACTTCAGCATGTTGGACCTTCATGCAGGATATCATCAAATCCAAATGAAGACTAAAGATGTCCCAAAAACAACATTTAGAACTCATGAGGATCATTATGAATTGTTGGTCATGCCTTTTGGCCTTACCAATGCACATTCTACATTCCAAGATTTGATGAATTCCATTTCAAAACCCTTCCCTAGAAAATTTGTGTTAGTAATTTTTGATGATATATTATTCTACAAGTCTTGGAAAGATCATGTTCAACATGTTGATAGAGTCCTCAGACTATTGGACGAGAAATAATTATATGCAAAAACCTCCAAATGTTTCTTTGGAGTACAAGAGGTGGAGTACTTGGGTCATATTGTATCTCATGAAGGTGTTAAGGTAGACCCTCAACAACAACAAGTTCTCCAACTCTTAAAGGATAACCTCACTTTGGCATAGAATCAAATGAAACAACAGGAATATCAACATCGCAGCGAAATAAGTTTTGATATAGGCAACTAGGTATTTTTACGAATACAACCATACAAACAAATGTCACTCAAGCAAGCTAAGAAGGATAATAAATTATCACCAAAGTACTATGGTCCTTACAAGGCGCTGCAAAAGATTGATACTATGGCATACAAATTGGAGCTTCCTGCATCTTGCCGAGTGCCCCCAGTTCTCTATGTTTCATGCTTAAAGAAGTTTATAAGTGACAAGCTCACAATTCAAACAATATTGTTAGAACTTGACGAGGAAGGAAAAATCATATTGGAACCTGAATCAGTCACCGAAACAAGAACCTGACAGCTATGAAATCGATCAATTTCATAGTATCTCATCAAGTGGAAGAACTTACCCGCTAAATATTCCACATGGGAGGAAGAGAATTTTATACAGAAGCATCCATAACTACTTAAGAATTGAGGACAACACTTTTTGAAGGAGAGGGGCATGTTAGGTACCTATACTGCTAGTGTGACCCCTTATTGTTATTAGTGAAACCCATTTATTATATTGTTGTGCCCATGTAGTCCCCATATTGTTATTATTGTGTCCCATAGAAGCCCACTGTTGTTATTGTTGTGCCCTTACATTATTATTGTTATGCTGGCTCTGATTACATTATGACCCCTTAGACTCCTATATATAGAAAGGAGGTATTGTCATTTGTATCATCCAAGAATTGTTGATTTCTGTAATTTAAAGGAGGTAGCCCCCTCGAAGAGGCTGAATTCTAAGGCGTTGATCTTTCTTTTCTATCTTTTTGTGAGCTGGTTTCATAACACAGCGGCATACTTTTGCATGTAGAACCTGTTGGCACCGATATGGTATGTTCAAGTTATCAAACGCACTGAACTATAGGAATATTTTTAAATATTTATTTGTGGTTCATTTGGTTAATATAAACGCATCGAGTGTGGCGCATTGACACACGATCTATTACATCTTTCTCGGTGCGTTTATATTTACAAAATGCACTGGCACAACAATGGTGTGTTATATTCACGCACTGAAATGCAGCACACCCTATAAATTTATATGGCGCACTGCTCTTGGTGCAAACCGAACATATCGAGCACACCACACATCGATTTTCTTTCGCGAAAACCATGAGAAATTCAACCTAATTAGCAATTCTAACCCGCTAAAAACTTAAATTAGAAAGAAACATAGAGATTACCTATACATTTGGTCGTCAAAGAGGCATTATGGTCATGTAATGGAGAAAAAAAAATTTCACACCATTTGAAAAAATTAGAAATTGAAATAGGGAGGATGGTACTGAAAGGTGGTGAGAAAGAGAAGAATCAACATCAGAGTGCTTGCACGTGGCAAGAGTGGAAAACGGTACTTCAGATCTCTCTCACATTGTAGATGGTAAAAATGAAAATTATTTTTGGGAGGGTTTTTTTTTTTTATTTAACCCTCCTCCAATGTGTTTCGTGAAGCACACTAGGTCATGCCCTATCCAAAAGCACTATGTCTATTTTTAAATTCTAAATTATCACGGTGCTTTATCAAGTTGCACCGAGGCTTTACGTTACTAGTAATGCATTGGTCTTATGGTCTTACAATAACATCGGTCATTTTTTACAAATTAGAAACCATCTATTAGTATGTTTTATAATATGTCCTGGGGTGTTGTTATACATTTAGCGCACCATAGCGTCATTGTCCAATTAAGACAAAATGCACTTTTGCCCCTCCTGCATTGCTTTTGAATCGAACTGTGTGCCAAAAATCCTCTCCCCCTGAATTTTCTGCATGCATTGGGCATTATATCATTGCCTTTGGTTACAGGCGTGCTTAAATCGGAGGTTGGATTGATTATAATAGAATCCGTTGAATGGAAGGATCATCGAGCGCAATAAAACCTTTAAAATAGCTCTTTTTCGTTCGAAGCAATAATACATAGAAAGATAAGGAAATCTGACCAAAAGCCTTTTAACCAGACTTCAAATATATGAAATCGGGCTTCTAAACCCATCGGGTCCAGCGCTTTATCGTAAATCGCTATCGCGGTATTCAATGGCCCTATCGTGGGGATTGTCGATCGCCAATCGCCGATATCGCCGATATCGCCAATTGCCGATCATCGATATCGGCGTATCGCTATCAGCATTATCGGCATATCACAATCGGTGTGGCCCGAGGTTCTTGGCTGATCGCCGATGCCGATTCGTTGATCCGATCGCTCCTTCGATAACTGATCACAATCGCTAATTGCATGTCTTAAGTCCCAATATTGGCCATTTCTTGACCCTAATTGTGATTACTCGAAGATCACTAATCTGGGGTTCCACTGCCCTTGCCTTAAGCCTGCCTTTTGACTTCTCCGATTGCGATTTTCCTTTTAAAGGCTTTAGGTCCATTTTAAGAGAAAATGCCTCATTTTCCAAAGGAGCAAAGGCAGAGTCTTTTGGTGATAACTTCATCATTTGGACTCGGACTGGAGTTCCATTCATTCTGTTGGAATCAGGGTGACGAGCACTTCGATATGATGTCAAGATACTTGCTTTTCAGCCACTTTGAATTTTGAGTTTTTCCATGCCATTGTGTTTGAAGATCCACCTGGATCACAAACACCTGTGTGTTTGGGTATTTAGCACGCCATGGTTTTTATTTAAAAAAAAAATCTGCAGTGCACCATGTTATATGTAGCTCTGTTGCGTGTATGGGTAATAAAGCATCGGTGCACTTGAATAATTTAGACGCACCGTCAAAGAAACATCTGCTAAAACATCCACCCGCTCACCTCCTCTACAAACGAGTTTTTGCACTATTTTTATAGGGCCCTCCGCAAAAGCATCTACTAGAAGGTTTTTTCCTTGTAGTGTTAGCAATGAAAATTTAATAGTTACAATTTTATAAGGTGAATAAGTAAACATTTCTTTTTAATTTTAGAATAGATTGTGATGAGTATGAATTAATAATGGTTAAATTCATTAATCTATTTGAAAATTTGTATGAGTAATCAAATTTTTATTAAGGTGACTTTTAACTTTTTTCTGTTTGCCTAAGCCTTTGTGAAATAAAATCACTCTAGGACCATTGAAGTTATCCAAACATTAGGAAAATGCCAATTATAATGAATCAATATTTATATAAATATATATTTTCAAAATACAGCGTTAATGAAAGCAAACAATTTTCAATCTAGATTGAGAGCAAAAGGAAAATATTAGATAAATAGCCATGCATTGTTTACAAAACAAAATTTTAAAATGTGGAAAAACCAATAATCATGGAGACTAATAGAACATTAATCCACACATTATCCTACACATCAATATACCAATTAAAATATTAATAATACATTAACAAATTCATCTACACATTATTAATGCATTAACAAATTGATAACATATTAACTTTGCATTGATCTATACATTAACAGGTCACCTGTAGTTGACTATCATTGTTTATGGTTCACATGGTCAACCATAGGAAATATGGGTGCCATGGTGGACCGTATTCATCATGTACATTAAATCTAATATTATTCCCAATGTAAGAACTCATAAACAACTTTGTAATGTAATGAGCAAAAAACAATGTTGCAATTAGAACAAATAATGATGATGCAATGTGATGAACACGAAAAAATGTCACAATTTGATGAACAAGAAATGAAATTGAAACGTGTTGAACAAAAAACATGTAATAATGTGACAACATTGACCTACATTTACTAGATTGACCTAGGTTTACTAGGTTGACATAGGTTTACTAGGTTTACCTATGTTTATTAGGTTGACCTAGGTTTACCAGATTTACAATGTTGATGTAGGTGTAGTAGGTTGACTAGGTTGACATACATTTACTAGATTGACCTAACTTTATAAGGTTGACTTTAGATCACTAGATTTACTATCTTGACTTAAGTTTACTAGATTTATTGCATTTATTTGGTTCACCTAGGTTTTTTAGGTTGACAACCACATTAATAAAGTGGTATATTAGGTTTACTAATTTGGAAAACAAATTAAATTCATCTATACTTAAACATTGATGACCATGGTCAACCATGTTCACCTATAGTCAACCATGGTTTTCCATAGTTAATCATAGTCAAATAAGTTAAACCATGATCAAGCATTCTCACCATAGAGAATCATGGTACAACATGGTCAAACTAGCTTAGTAATGGTCGACCATGGTCATTCATGGTCAATCATCATCACCATGGTTAAAACAATCAACCATATTCAACATCATCACCATATACATATATTATTACACGTTGCAACCATGGTCAAAATAACTCAATAATTTTAAACCATGGTTAACTAGCTAAAAAATGGTCAGCCATACTCACCTATAGTTAAACATTAACAATCATCATTGACCATTTTACCTATAAACACCTATATTAGTTAACCATGTTCACCATAGTCACCTATGGTTGACCATAGTTAGCCATGGTCAAAGAAGTTAAGGCATGGTCAAGCATGGCCAAAGAATTCAACATTTTAATGTGATGAACAAAAGTTGACATTGTAGTGTGAAGAACAAAAATTGATTTTGTAATGTGATGTATACCGAGCATGGAAAATAAAAAAGGATGCACATTGAGGTATACTGAGCATGGAAAATAAAATAGGATGCATGTTTACTGAAATAAAAACTAAAATGGGAGCTTTACTATTGAAGTTTCTCTATAGTAATTAAGCTCACAAAATAATTCTCAACAATTTAGAATAAAAAATCCTCTTTGTTGCCATTAATAAACTATTGTCCTGTTGCATCGAGATCAATTCAACGTCCCTCTTGGCTCATATCAAGGGATAAATTGTGTGCAAGTAAATATGGGAAGACCTTTTGTGTTGATTTTTGTTTTTGCAGCAAAACTGGAAGTGTTGACCGCAAGGTTATTTCACGATCTTGATATACCAAACAAAAAACATATGTCTTAGGGTTCAGCTAGGTGGTCTACAAATGTTAAAACAAATGAGAATTTATAAGATTTGTTACTGTTTAGTAAAAATAGGTAAAATTATTTTACAATGTAACAATTTCATGATTTTGTAAAAATTAAAAATAAACAAAAAAATACCTTAGGGAACAATTTATTGGCAAAAATATATTTTCAAAGTAACAAAAATGATATAAAACAATTTTCCTAACTCTATGATATGGCTTTTATGACTTTTAATCATAGAAATATTTTTCCAAATAAATGACTAACAGTGTGATTAACAAATATTGATGATGTAATGTGATAAAGAAAAATTGACATAATGAACAAATATTAATGCCATAATTTAATGAACAATAATAGGTGTTAAAATGTATCGAGTTAAAAGTGTCACTTGTGCATGTGATGAACTAAATTCAATGACAAACAAAAGTCAACACAATAATGTATTAAACAAAAATTGATGTTGCAAATGTGAAAACAAAAATAAACATGACAATGTTACAAACAACTACCAATGCCACAATGTAACAAACAAAAACCAATGTTGTAATGTGACAAACAAAACTCAACATTGCAATGTAATGGAAAGCCACAATGTAACAAACAAAAATCAATGTTGCAATATGACAGACACAACTCAACATTGCAATGTATTGGAAAACACAGAGAACATGCACAACCATATGACAAATTCAATATCAATGTTGATCAACTATATTTGTGTCGGTCAATCAGGGTAAATCCTAGTTAATTAGGTCAGTGATATACACGCATGATTTACCATGGCCAGGTTTCATCAACATATTCAACCATAACCAAACTTATAATATCATACAAATCTATAAAAAGTTTTTAGAAAAATCATGAAATTATAACATTATAATAAATATTTTAAATCATATAAATTAATTTAAATGGATCTTAAATTTAGTTTTAAATAAAA
>APFE031043347.1:79996-93287 GCA_000404065.3 Pinus taeda
TATATATAATAATCATAATCTACCAAAAATAAAACATCTATGCTTCATACAATCCCACAAGATCTCCCATTCCTAGAAATTTCACAGATATAAAATAATCTACCAAACATAAAACATCTATGCTTTTCGCATACAATCTCACAAGATCTCCCCCTTCCTACATACAATCCCACAAGATCTCCCATCCCTAGAAATTCCATGTATGCATGTAGCACGAAAAGCTTATTCATAAATATGCCCACAAGATCTCTCATACCTATAAATTCCAGAGTCCCACCAACCAGTTCATAATTTGAATTTAAAACACCCAAAAATATACGATCTAAAACTGAGAACTGAAAACAGGAAACTGAAAAGAAAGAAAAACTATATCCTGTACATCTTTGGCAGCTTTTCAAAGAGCTACGATCTAAAATCGAAAACAGGAAACTGAAAGGAAAGAAAAATTATATCCTCTACATCTCTGGTTTTCACGCTCTCAGAAAAAAAGTGAATATCTCTATTAATATAAAATGGATATAACATTATGATAAAACAATATTCAGCAATAAACCCACATTAAACAGTACACACCATCCAATAATTACCACAAGCTACGGCTGCCATTATTAGAAGGCAAAGAGGTGCAGGCGCCCAATTTAAACGAAGTCGTCTGAGCCATGCAACGCTGCGCGCACGACAACGATTGCACACCCGACAGCAACTGCGATATTGATCATCTGCGTATACCCGGCCAGCATGAGCACCGGGGTCGTGAGCACGGCCAACCAGGTGAGCCACGACCCGTTCACGATCTCGGCCATCTCTCTTTGTGACAAGTACAAGAAGTACCAGGCGACGATCGCCGCTAGAAGCAAGAGCAACGACAAGATCTCCCGGAGGAGTGTGCAGAGCACAAGGGACAGCAGAACGATGGCGTAGTCCATGCAGAAGTAGACGAAGTGCCGGTACACACGGGCCGACACCTGGGCGACGGACCGTGGCCACGAGAAGGAGTTGGTGTCCAACAACTTTGAGCCACGCTTCTCCGAATGTGAGATGGAGGTGTTTTCCACAGGTTGTGCCATGAGAGCAGATGAACTCATACACAGAACCCGAAACAAATCTAGATATTTCATGCCACTATATCTGTGAAAAGTGTTTGCATTAATTAGGAAAGGGGTCACTTTCCTTAGCGTGGAGGTTAAGCCATTAAAGCTGAGATTAAGTTTCTTGAGATGGTATATATCTTTTTCTGTAAATGTGTTCTCACAAGTTCGAAGATGCTTTTCCTTTGGAAAAAGTTTAAGTAAAAAATATTAATCCAAACTTATGACATTAGAAATGAGTAAATCGTTCTTGGGATTATATTCAATACAAACTTGAATACTCAATCTATATATATATAGTATTCTTTCTAAACGATTATAATTCAATTTTCATATATTTATAATAAATAATATTCCATATATATATATATATATATATATTATTTTTAAAAATAATTACAATTCAATTTTCATATATATATAATAATATATATTTTTAAAACAATTATCAATACATTACAATGAGTAACTTTATAGAAACCTTTGCTACTATTTTACCTAGTGGAACTAATATTTCATAAATGTTATAATGATCAATATGTCCATACCACCTTAGCTAAATTCTTTTATAAAAATAGCTACCACTATTCCACTTTGTAAAATCAGTGTTTCATAAATGTCATAAAAGTCAATATGTCTATACCACTTGACCTAAATTCCTTCATAAAAAAGTTTACCCCTATTCGACCTTATAAAACCAATATTTCATAAAAGCCATAAAAACCAACATATCCATACCAATATTTCATAAATGTCATAAAAATCAATATATCCATAACACTTGCGCTAAATTCCTTAATAAAATGCTACCACTATTCCATCTTATAAAATCAATATTTCATAAATATCATAAAAACCAACCTATCCATACAGCTTAAGCTAAACTCCTTTGATATATACAATTTTAATAAACTTATTGGTTTTAAATAATTTCAATAAAAATTTAATTTTAAATTACAACTTAAAAATGATGAATATAATGTCATATATAACTATGTTGTTAAATTTAAATTAAATATATATACACGTGGCAATCACCATTACCGCTTTACTTTCAATACACAGGTTATCAATCAATGAAAGATATCCTTTCAAGAATGTTAATTTTTTCTTTGAAATTTGGAAAATTTTGGTGAGGAATATTTCTGAAAATTTTCTAACGAGAAACTTGATGAGTATTTTACCCAGAATGCTTGAGGAAACACATTGGACATCCACTCATGTATTTTGATTATACAATTTAACCAATTTACTTTAAATAGATCGAAGGTCTCTATTTATAGAATATATCCTCTAAAGAAAAATATAATTAATTAATTAACTTATTTTAATTTTAATTTGGGAAAATTTTGTGAATTATTTCAATATTTTTACAAAGTTCCTAACAAGAAACTTGATGAATGTTTTACACAGAATTTTTTTCAAGAATGTGATCTTGCTTATCAATTTTATCAACTTATTTTAAATGGACCGAAGGTATTCACCTATGAAACATATTCTTCCCATAATATTAAATTTTTCTTTCAAATTTGGAAATTTTTTCTAAATCATTTCAATATTTCTGGAAAGTGCCTAACAAGAAACTTGATGCATGCTTTAAACAAAATTTTCCAAGATACACATTTGACAACCACTCATGCATCTTGGTTATACAATTTTAATAAGTAATCAAATTTATATTTATATCTATATTTTAATAAGTTAAGTTGTTTTGTATTCTACGGAATTTTGAACAAAAGATTTAATGATTACTTAAACAAATTTTCCTATACACATTGAGCACCATTCATGCATCTTGATTACATAATTTTAATAATTAATCAAACATATATTTGTGTTTGGATGAAGTGGTAATTAAGTTATTGGTTTTTTTGAGAAATTTTAATTTCAATTTCAAGTTAGTATTATATTGACAAAGAAAAGAATATTTAATAAAATATAATATTAATGGTTAGAAAAACATTAAATAAATCATAATATTATAGTTTTCTTTGCCTTAATCATAAATATTTAAAGTCTTGCCTGTTAACGATACTTCTGAAGGATTTTTTTTAAGATGGTTTTCTTAAGTTTTGTTTAAGGATGTATTAATGTAATAGGAAAAATTAGGATGAATTAAATTAAATAGAGAATTTTTTTTTTTAATTTAACTTATAATTTTCTGACGAAATTTTGATTATTGTTTATTTAAAATAATTTTGACTGCCAAATAAAATTAAAAGTCTGAAAATTTTAAGATTTAATTTAACCAATTAAATACATATATATTTTTTTTTATAAAATTATTTAAAAAGACTCATCTATCTATTAATTTAAAATCAATGGGTCTTAGTTTTTTTTCATGGCACATGCGTTTGCCTAGGACGGTCCGTTCTGTCCCTTGACTTTGATTTACCCAACAGAAAATTTGGTGACATAACAAACCGTGTTCGTGTTACGAAGATCATGTTGAATTAGCTATATTTTAATGATATATATATATAATATATTATAAATATATATTATATAATATAATATATTTATAATTAAATATAAATAAATAATAACCAACGAGCCTACTTATCTCTCTAGGCTGTGTTTTTATTTTTTATGATGGCTAGCTCCAGGCGATCATGAGAAGTATCTTGAAAAGTTTATCAAAATAGTTCAGAATATAGAATATTGAAATGACAGGACGTTGATTGAGAACTTCATGCATTTATAAGGTTACCAATAATGTTCGGTATCTTTATTTAGCCTTTTTTTTTCTTGATAAATTGTATAAAGTTACCAATAATGTTAGGTATTTATTTACTCTCTTTTTATCGTGGAAATTTCCCGAGTTAGGTATCTTTATTTAATCTCCTCTTTTCCGGGAAGTTTCCTGTAATTATTTTATCTTTTTTCCAAAGAAGTTTTCTGTAATAAATGTAATAGCATTTTGATTTTTTGTAAGTTGCTATTCAAAAGAAGTTTCTTCTATTAAATCTAATTACAATTTGGTTTTTGGTTGTTGTTTTACGTTTAATGTGGTAAATCATATACATATAAAATTTTAATTTAAAAAATATTATTTTTCTTTTATTCAAGTTTTCATAAAAATAATTTTTTATTTTGAAATTTTTTCTAATTTTATTTGATTAAAATAATATAGTATATAGTATATATATATATATATATATACAATGCATTATTATAATAAAAATACTTAAATAACATACAAAAGAAATTTCCAAGCAGCCAAAGGAGCCAATCTTACTACGTATAGCGATGAGAATATACCAAAGAAATTTCCAAGCATACAAAGGAGCCAATCTTACTTCTTATAGAGATGAGAATATCGACTTTCCAAAAGGGAAGTGGCAAACCTAGTGTAACGCCCCTATGTTATTGTAAACATTCACAAGTTATTTTTATTCTTTTACTCCTAGAACTTAACTGACTATTTTTCTTGAATTTAATACTAAATGAAATAACTTTGAATTGGTTGACAAGTTAGTTAGGGAAACCAAGGAAATTAAAAAAGAAATAGAATCAGATAAGTCTTTAACTTTAGCTATTGCTTGTACAAGAAACCGTGGTATTTTATTATTATCGAAATAGTGGTGTTTTACTTGTTACATAAAATTGTGGTATGTTTTTATTACTAAAATTGTGGTGTTTTCCTTTCATAAAAACAGAGAATAACTTTAGTTTTCATAATGGGAATGGCCATGAATTGAACTCTCAAAAGGGAATGCTGTGGTTAAATTTGTGAGGTTCTTATTAGAATATTTCTTGTAGTTAAACGTTAGTTGATTTATTGCAAGTTGTAATGGCTACGAAGTATTCATCTTTTTGTTTCTTTTATAAAATTTTGTATTAGAAATCAACAATAATACTTGAAGGAATTAGGATGGAAAGGTAAGCCTGCTAGGGTCTGTAGGCAGTGGTGAAGGATTGTTCCTTACCCAGTAGCGTTAGAAGGATGTGACAAGTAAATAATTGCAGGACGAACCCTTATATTCTAAACCATGGTGGGTTAGGTTTGGCGCATTTAGTCCTCGGCCAGCCAAAGGATTTAGTAGCTAGGTCCGGTCTAAGCCGATACCATAACCGCTCGATAGGGTAACCAAATTTGTTAGGAAATTACTGAGGAATTATGCCTCCATTAGGTATTCTTGCTGAAAGCAAAAGAATTAAAAAGAATACTAAACTCATGGTGCAGGAGAACAATGTTATATTGAAACCAAGAACTCGTTCACAGCAAGAAAGTGGACGCAACATTTAGACTCACTTTCGACAAATGCAAGCTTTATAAAAGACCTTTTAGTTCCGCAAATATGAATTCCAAAAATGGGCCATGAGAATAATGCTCAAGTTACAACAAAAAAATCACAAAGGATCAAAATAGCAAGACAACACAAAATTTATCAGGCGGAAGGCCCCACAGTTGACAGAGAAACAAAATTAAAATATTTACAGGTTCTATGCTGTAATTAATGTTAATGGCTACTACCCAACAGAAAATTGAAACCAAAATAACTTGGGTATCGTTAATTAAATATCACACTTAGAGATTAAGTCCTTTACAGGTCTTATACATACGAATAAAATTAGAATACTAAACGTAAACCTTGGAGTCATTTTCAAGCGGTTGAATCCAGAAGCCTCATGACTTGTATATAGGAGAAAACGAAGAATTGTTGTAGGAAGAATCGTAACCGTGAGCCTTCAAAAGCGAAACGCTGACATTAAAGGTGCAAGAGGGGAAATTGAAAAAGGAAGGAAGAAAAACAAATTAGCATGATGCAATCGAACCTGTAGCTAGAAGTAGTGATTGATAAGGCTAGAAGTTAATGGTAAGGTTCTTGTTGCAGAGTCGTAACCCTTCCCCAAAAGAAAAATGCAAATGAGCCTAGTGGGGAAGAGACCTAGGGTAGTTACCCCTTAACCAATTCCTTGATTTCCCCACCATCCGATCTCAAACCCTAATAATCAACGGTGTTTAGGCATTGCACAAATCGAGTGGATAACTTCAAGATAATTTGGTAGGCGTAGGGAGTATTATGCACTGCTCTGGCTAGTTAGGCTACAACGAACACTAACCTGAGTCTAATGAGGCGGAGGAATTGTCTGGACGGCCAAAAATCGCCAGAATCCGGGCAAAAAAAATTCAAAAAATCTTGTAGAGACAGGGTTTGAATTGTGTTTTTGATTGTGGAAATGGATTCAACACCATCAAAAACGTCTAATCCACTTTGGACGACCAAAAATCGCCAGAATCCAGGGAAAAAAATTTCAAAAAATCTTGTAGAGACAGCGTTTGAATTGTGTTTTTGATGGTGCAAAATGGATTCAACACCATCAAAAGCGTCTAATCCACCTAAAATTTTGAAGTTAACTTGCATTTACAAAAATCCTTGCCGGATTTTCTCTAAATATGACTCGAATTTCCATAACTTTCTAGACAATTCCTCCCGCTAGTTAGACTACGGCCAACCATATTAGGCCTGAAAATTAATAGCCTTAAATAAAGAGCCTTGAACCTTTTTAAAAGAATAAATCATTTAATGCAAGCCTTTCACTAACCAACAAATTAAATATGTAATGGGCATTAATAACATTAAATAGTACAAAGTGGATTCACCAATAATAAATTCGGTTAGTTTCATGTATTTTGATCTTAACATATGGAATCATTGTAGGAAAAAAGAGTGTGGTTAGTAGTGGTAAAAAAAAAAATTGGTGTTTTTGTGGTGGATGTTACAAATGGTATCAAAACCAAGTTATTGCACTAAGGCCTGATATGGACAACGAATATCAAATTGTTCATTGTTTCACAGAGAGGAAGGGAAAGCACATGAGGAGAAGAAGTGGCTTGGAATTGTACCCTCTGGGAGACCAACAATAGGACCAGGTCATATGCCATATATAGAGTCCAACAACAAATATCAAATTGTTCATTGTTTCATAGAGAGAAAGGGAAAGCAACATGAGGAGAAGAAGTGGCTCGGAAATTGTACCCTCTAGGAGACCAACAATAGGACTAGGTCATACACCATATATAGAGTCCAATCCTGAAGTGTGGATCAAGTTGGGGGAGGAGCCCCAAAATAAAAATGTTATGTTGATAGAAACATTACAACAGATGAAGGAAGTGGCAAGGTTAAGGCAGGATGATGAGAGGTTGATGTGTGATCAACAGTGAATTATGAAATGTCTTATTGAGAAGAAGAATCATAGAAATTTCAATCGCAGTCCTGATAATGGGAATAAAGTAGAAGCCTGAAGTCAAGGAGAACCAATAGTTTCGGAAAGGATTCATGCCCAGAGGATAGAGGGAGATAAAGATGAGAATGAAGAGGAATATGAAAGCGTATCATACCAGAAGATAGCTAAGAGAAGGAATATGACAGAGTTACATGCTGAATTTAAGAAAATCAAACTAATATTATTTGAAGGTAAGTCAAAAGAAGCAGCAAAAGCCTGGTTAAGAAATATGAATAAATGCTTTTAAATTTATGAATAAAATGATAATATGAAAGCATGATTGGTAATTTATCAGCCACAAGGAAAGGCAACCTTGTGGTGGGAGGAAGTCAAGGCTATTCATGGAGTGGAGGAGCAAGAAGTAACTCACGAAAACTTCCAGAAGTATTTCAAGGAGAAATATCTAATTGAATTCTTTTACGATGATAAAGTGAAGGAGTTTCATGACCTCCAACTAGGACAACTTGCTGTGGATGAGTTTGTAATTAAATTTACGTCCTTGCTAAGATATTACCTTATATGCGTGAGGAGAAAGCTAAGGTATAGTGTTTTCTGAGGTGTTTACTTGCCTTTATGAAAGACCATTTGGAATTTGATAATCCCAAAACAATGGGTGAAGTCATTCAAACAACGTGAATATGTTATCAACAAACAATACCAAAGGGAGAGGGGAGTAAGAATTGGCTAAGTTGGAAAGGATAGAATAATTTCGAGAGTTTTAAGGGTGCAAAGGCTGATGGTCCTAAAAGTACACATAAAAATCAACAAAATGACAAGAAGAAAAATGAAAAATCGAGTAAACCAGAGAACACTCAGTAAAAAATACCCCCATTAAAATGTTGGGGTTGTGGAGAGCCCCACTACTATAAGAATTTCCCTCATCACTTCTGAGAAGAACCAACTGCAAATATTCAGGAAGCTTCAATAGTGGGTGAGGTGGCGCATAGTATACCAAAATTTAATGTTGCATTGGAGGACCACTAAGCAAAATATCAGCTAATGATGATAGAATTTGAAGGTAAATTTTCTAACTAGTATGTGTCCATTTCAATAGATCTTGGAGTAAGCTTGAGCTATATTAGCCCTAAAATAGTGGACACATGTCATTTAGAAACCAACAGATTTAAGAGCCCATGGTTAGTGCAGCTAGCTATGGGAGCAAAGCAAAGGGTGTTGGCTAAGGTAGAGCACTACCCTATTGAAATAACTAGTCAACCAATAAGTATTGAATTAAATGTGTTGCCTCTAGGATCATATGATATACTTATGGCTTCATGAACAAAGAGGGAATTAGACAAGAAATTCAAGGAATCACAAGGCCTGTAAAACTAATACCTATTAATGCTTCACAATAGGGGAAATGTATTAGGAAAGGATGTCAAATATATGCAGTTCAAGTTGGATATGCAAATTCTAAGGATAAATGTAGAAATATAGAAAAGCTTCCTATTATAGAAGATTTTTCAATTGTATTCCCTGAGGGTATACCCAGGATAGCACCCAGAATATACCTTGGCTTTACCATCGAATTAGTTTCAGGAACCATCCCAGTATCAAAAGCACCATAATGCATGAGTGCCCTTGACTTGAAAAAACTAAAGAGACAATTGCAGGTGCTACTGGACAAGGAGTACATTTGCTTGAGTGTATCCCCTTAGGGAGCCCTTGTGTTGTTTGTTAGGAAAAATGATGACATGTTAATATTGTGTATTGATTACCGCCAACTAACGAAATTAACTGTGAAGAACAAATATCCATTTTCCATAATCGATGAACTGTTTGATCAAGTAAGGGGTACAATAGTGCTGACTTACGATCGGGATATCACCAAGTTTTAATTAAAGATGAAGATGTAGATAAAACAATGTTTAAAACCCGTTATGGGCACTATGAATTTGTTGTGCTGCCATTTGGGCTCACTAATGCCCCAACAATGTTTATGATTTTCATGAATGGTATTTTTCACCCATATTTGGACAAATTTGTTCTAATCTTCATTGATGATATCCTTATATATTCAAAAAATTTAGAGGAACACAAGGAGAACCTAAGAATTGTGCTGCAAACCCTGTGTGAGCATTAGCTATATGTAAAATACAGCAAGTACAATTTTTATCAAGACTAGATACAATATTTGGGGCACATTATTTCTTCTGAAGGAATAGCTGTAGAACCAGAGAAAATTAAGGCCATTTATGGAATGGTGTGTTCCTAAAAGTGTTCTAGATATTTGATCTTTTATGGGTCTAGCATGATATTACCGTCATTTTATAATGAGATTTTCAAAAATATCTTATCCTATCACTTCCCTATAAAAGAAAGGGAAAAGTGTTCGGTGGACAAATGAGTGTTAGCAGAGCTTTGAACAACTACAACAGTTATTAACCATGACCCCAATGTTAAAATTTGTTGATCCTGAAAAATAATTTGTGGTTTTCATAGATCTATGCAAAGAGGGTGTTGGAGGGGTATTAATGCAGGAAGGTAGGGTAGTAGCATACTATACACAAAAGTTGAAGGATCATGAGCAAAGATATTATGCTTATGACCTGGAGTTGACTTTGGTAATTAACGCTCTAAAAATGTGGAGGCATTATTTATTAGGAAGGAAGTTCATCCTAATAACCGATGATAGCATCTTAACAAACTTCTTTAAGCAACCCAACTAAAATGCACGCTAGGCTCAATGGACTGCATTTTTAATTCAATTCAGTTTTGATATTAGACATCTAAATGGGAAAGGAAACCAAAATTTGATGCATTGAGTAGGAAACCATATTATGTTTATGAAATTTCATACAACTAAGATGAATTTATTTTAACAGGTCATATTAAGGAATCTTTGAGGAAAGGCCTTGAATATACCTATGATAGCATGCCCACGAATACTTATGATAGCACGTCAAGCAAGCAAATGGTGTAGAAAAATAAGCAGATTACAACATTAATCATAATGAATTGTTGATTTATAAAGGAAGAATATACATTCAAAACCAACAAAAAATTACGCACCTAATTATGGATGAATTCCATAGGAGCCCGTATGCAAGCTACCCTCGATACCAAAATTGTTCACTACGGTAAAGAAAAAATATTTCTAGCCATGCATGAGGAAAGACATTGTAGAATATTTATCCATATGCCTTGAGTTTCAATAAGTGAAAGTTGAGCACCAACACCCCGTTGGATTACTCCAACCCCTACCCATCCCTTAGTGGAAATGGGAAGTTATTACCTTAGATTTTATCACAGGCTTACCAAGGTCAAAACAGAGAAATGACTTGATCATGGTTGTAGTAGATAAGTTGATCAAGTCTACATACTTTATTCCAGCACAGTCCACTTATAAAACTATGCAAATTGTGGATATATCCATGAAGGAGATTTTTAATCTACATGGTATTTGAAAGGTGGTGATATCAGATAGGGATGTGAAGTTCACCTCTATTTTTTGGAGGACTCTTTTTACTAGGTTGGATAGACAAGTTCAATTTAGTACTACGTATCACCCGCAAACTAATGGGAATATTGAACGAGTGACTAGAAGACATTCTACGATTGTATGTTATGCAACAACCATAAATGGGAGGATTACCTTCACCTAGTAGATTTTGCATACAATAAGAACTATCGTGTTTTGTTGAAAGTGAGTCAATTTGAGGTGCTTTACAAAATAAAATGTTGAACTCCTATTAATTAAAATAGTCCCGATGATAAATTCCTATTAGGACCCGATATGTTGGTTGAAATGGAAGAAAAAGTAAGGAAAGTTCGGCAAAATTTAAAGGTTTCCCAAGATAAACAGAAGACTTATGGTAATACGAAGAGGACATTTCAAGAATTTTTTGTAGGGGGCCATGTATATGTAAAGGTCAAACTTAAGAAAAGTACCTTAACGTGGGGAAGTAGTAGTAAGTTAGCCCCTCATTTTTTTGGTCCCTTCCAAATATTGGCTAGGGTGGGACCTGTAGCATATTGTTAGCACTTCTCAGTCACATATAAGTGCATAATATATTCCATGTTTCTCTATTAAAAAAATATGTGTATGACCCCAAGCATTTCATTAATTCATAGGACATACTAGTAAGGTCAAAGAAGGCTTATTTCAAAAATATATTTGTTAGCACTTCTCAGTCACATATAAGTGCATAATATATTCCATGTTTCTCTGTTAAAAAAATATGTGTATGACCCCAAGCACGTCACTAATTTGCAGGACATATTGGTAAGGTCAAATAAGGCTTATTTCATATATATATATATATAGATGAATTATGTTTCTAAACACTTTCCTTTTGGTATCCTTCATGAATAAGAAGACTAATACATTTCACTGGTAGGTCAATCGGATGGCGAGTTCCTGCTCGAGCCCCTGTGTATTCTCGATCAAAGAGAAACAATGCTATCGAGGCAAGCTATCATGCAGGTTAAAGTGTAGTGGAGGAAATTTATCTTGGAAGAGCCCACCTCGGAGGATAAAATTTTAATGCAGAAATATACCCCAATCTATTCCATGCATAGGAACAAACACCAGGGATGGTGTTTTTCTTAAAGTGGGGGAGATGTAATGCTCCTCAGTGATTGTAAATATTCACAAGTTACTTTTACTCCTAGAACTTAACGGACTACGGTTTTGAATTTAATATGAAAGGAAATATGGGAGATATGGAAGACAAGGCATGATGCTACAAGGGGATTCTTGAGTGAGTGAAACCAATGGAACCCCTAAACAGAGAAATCTTTGTAATGATCTTAGTGGATTGTTGAGGTCTAAGATAATTTGGTTTCTATTGCCTGGTAGTGGAATTCTCATGGGGAGAGATTTAGTAGTGGTTACTAATCTCTTTGGTCGGGAGGAGTGCATTATCTCCCTTGATTTCCTTGGCGACACTTAAAAAAATAGAATCACATAAGTCTTTAACTTTATCTATTGCTTGTAAAGGAAATTGTGGTATTTTCTTATTATCAAAATCACGATGTTTTACTAATTATAGAAAGTTATGTTATGTTTTTATTACTGAAATTGCAGTGTTTTCCCTATCAAAGAAACTGTGGTGCTTTCTTGTTACAGAAAGTAACTTTAGCTTTCATAATGTGAATATCCATGAACTGAACACTGAAAAGGGAATGTTGTCGTTATATTTGTAATGTTCTGTTAGAATCTTTCTTATCGTTAAATGTTAGTTTATGGTATTGTAGACTATAATGGCTATGGAGTATTTATTTTTATGTTTTGTTTCTAAAATTATGTCTTAGCAATGAAAAATAATTCCGGAAGAAATTAGGATGGAAAGGAAAGCCTGCTAGGGTCTGTAGGCAGTGGTGGAGGATTATGCCTTACCCAGTAATGTTAGAAGGACGTGAAAAGCAAATAATCACAAGATGAACCATTATATTTCGAACCATCATAGGTAGGTCCGGCTAGTTTAGTCCTCATCCAATTGAAGGATTCAATTGTCAAGTCTGGTCTAAGCCTGTACCGTAATCACTTGATAGGCTAACCAACTTTGTTAGGAAATTACTGAGGAATTATGCCTCCATTTGGTATTCTTGTTGAAAGAAAAAGAATAAAAAAGAATAGTAAACTCCTGGTTTAGGAGAACAATGTTATATTGAAACTAAGAAATCATTCACAACAAGAAAGTATATGTAACATTTAGACTAACTTTCGACAAATGCAAGATTTATAAAAGACCTTATAGTTCTGCATATATGAATTCCCAAAAAGGGTTGTGAGAACAATGCTCAAGTTATGACAACAAAATCACAAAGGATCAAAATCGCCAAACAACACATAATTTAACGGGTCAGAAATCACTAGAGTTGGTTTTATGTAGTAACTAGCACAACCACATTTACCAATGTGATTGATAAACGCCAGAAACATAGATACAACCACATTTTCCAATGTGGTTGATATACGCCAATAGGCTTATATCAACCACATTAATAATTATTACCGGTATTTAAGA
>APFE031043347.1:106514-125170 GCA_000404065.3 Pinus taeda
TTAATCTATCTATATATATATATAATAAAAATACATTTAAATAATCATACAAAAGAAATTTCCAAGCAGCCAAAGGAGACCATCTTACTTCGTATAGCGAGGAGAATATACCAAAGAAATTTCCAAGCATACGAAGGAGCCAATCTTACTTCTTATAGAGATGAGAATATCGACTTTCCAAAAGGGAAGTGGCAAACCTAGTGTAACGCCCCTATGTTATTGTAAACATTCGCAAGTTATTTTTATTCTTTTACTCCTAGAACTTAACTGACTATTTTCTTGAATTTAATACTAAAGGAAATAACTTTGAATTGGTTGACAAGTTAGTTAGGGAAACCAAGGAAATTAAAAAAAGAAATAGAATCAGATAAGTCTTTAACTTTAGCTATTGCTTGTACAAGAAACCGTGGTATTTTATTATTATCGAAATAGTGGTGTTTTATTTGTTACATAAAATTGTGGTATGTTTTTATTACTAAAATTGCGGTGTCTTCCTATCATAAAAACAGAGAATAACTTTAGTTTTCATAATGGGAATGGCCATGAATTGAACTCTGAAAAGGGAATGTTGTGGTTAAATTTGTGAGGTTTCTATAGAATATTTCTGGTAGTTAAATGTTAGTTGATTTATTGCAAGCTGTAATGGCTACGAAGTATCTATCTTTTTGTTTCTTTTCTAAAATTTTGTATTAGAAATGAACAATAATTCTGGAGGGAATTAGGATGGAAAGGCAAGCCTGCTAAGGTTTGTAGGCAGTGGTGAAGGATTGTTCCTTACCCAGTAGCATTAGAAGGATGTGACAAGTAAATAATCACAAGATGAACCCTTATATTCTAAACCATGGTGGGTAGGTCCGGCCAGTTTAGTCCTCGGCCAGCCGAAGGATTTAGTAGCCAGGTCCGGTCTAAGCCTGTACCATAACCGCTCGATAGGGTAACCAAATTTGTTAGGAAATTATTGAGGAATTGTGCCTCCATTAGGTATTCTTGCTGAAAGCAAAAGAATTAAAAAGAATGCTAAACTCATGGTGCAGGAGAACAATGTTATATTGAAACCAAGAACTCATTCACAGCAAGAAAGTGGACGCAACATTTAGACTCACTTTCGACAAATGCAAGCTTTATAAAAGACCTTATAGTTCTGCAGATATGAATTCCCAAAATGGGCCATGAGAATAATGCTCAAGTTACAGCAAAAAAATCACAAAGGATCAAAATAGCAAGACAACATAAAATTTATCGGGTCGGAAGGCTCCACAGTTGACAAAGAAACAAAATTAAAATATTTACAGGTTCTATGTTGTAATTAATGTTAATGGTTACTACCCAACAGAAAACTGAAACCAAAATAACTTGGGTATCGTTAATTAAATATCACATTTAGTGATTAAGTCCTTTACAGGTCTTATACATATGAATAAAATTAGAATACTAAACGTAAACCCTGGAGTCATTTTCAAGCGGTTGAATCTAGAAACCTCATGACTTGTATATAGGAGAAAACGAAGAATTGTTGTAGGAAGAACCGTAACAGTGAGCCTTCAAAAGCGAAACGCTGACATTGAAGGTGCAAGAGGGGAAATTGAAAAGGGAAGAAAAAAAAAACAAATTAGCATGATGGAATCGAACCTGTAGCTAGAAGTAGTGATTGATAAGGCTAGAAGTTATTGGTAAGGTTCTTGTTGCAGAGTCGTAACCCTTCGCAAAAAAAATGCAAATGAGCCTAGGCGGAGAAGAGACCTAGGGTAGTTACCCCTTAACCGATTCCCTGATTTCTCCACCATCCGATCTCAAACCCTAATAATCAACGATGTTTAGGCATTGCACTAATCGAGTGGATAACTTCAAGATAATTTGGTAGGAGTAGGGAGTAATGTTATGCATTGCTATGGCTAGTTAGACTACAGCCAATGCCAACCGGAGTCTAATGAGGCAATGACGCAGAGGAATTGCCTCGACGGCCAAAAGTCGCGAGAATCTGGCCAAAAAAAATTCAAAAAATCTTGTAGAGACAATGTTTGAATCTTGTTTTTGATGGTGGAAATGGATTCAACACCATCAAAAACGTCTAAGACACCTAAAATTTTGAAGTTTAACAACTGTAACTTGGATTTACAAAAATCCTTGCCGGATTTTTTCTAAATATGACCGGAATTTCCATAACTTGGCTTTGAAGTTTAACAATTGTAACTTGGATTTACAAAAATCCTTGCCAGATTTTCTCTAAATATGACCAGAATTTCCATAACTTTGCATGCAAGCTAGTTGGTCTGGAAATTAATAACCTTAAATAAAGAGCCTTGAACCATTTTAAAAGAATAAAACATTTAATGCAAGCCTTTGACTAACCAACAAATTAATTATGTAATGCGCATTAATAACATTAAATAGTACAAAGTGGATTCATGAATAATAAATTTGGTTAGTTCCATGTATTTTGATCTTAACATATGGAATCATTGTAGGAAAAAAGAGTGTGGTTAGTAGTGGTAAAAAAAAAAAATTGGTGTTTTTATGGTGGATGTTACAAATGGTATCAAAACCAGGTTATTACACCAAGACCTGATATGGACAACGATATCAAATTATTCATTGTTTCACAAAGAGGAAGGGAAAGCAACATGAGAAGAAGAAGTGGCTCAGAAATTGTACCCTCTGGGAGACCAACAATAGGACAAGGTCATACGCCATATATAGAGTCCGAAAAAAAATATCAAATTGTTCATTGTTTCATAAAGAGGAAGGGAAAGCAACATGACGAGAAGAAGTGGCTCGGAAATTGTACCCTCTAGGAGACCAACAATAGGACCAAGTCATATGCCATATATAGAGTCCAATCCTGAAGTATGGATCAAGTTGTGGGAGGAGTCCCAAAATAAAAATGTTATGTTGATAGAAACATTGCAACAGATGAAGGAAAAAATGGAAAGGTTAAGGCAGGATGATGAGAGGTTGATGTGTGATCAAAAGCGAATTATGAAATGTCTTACTGAGAAGAAGACTCATAGAAATTTCAATCACAGTCCTGATAATGGGAATAGAGCAGAAGCCTGTAGACAAGGAGAACCAATAGTTTCAGAAAGGATTCATGCCCAGAGGATAGAGGGAGATAAAGATGAGAATGAAGAGGAATATGAAAGCGTATCATACCAGAAGATAGCTAAGAGAAGGAATATGATAAAGATACATGGTGAATTTAAGAAAATCAAACCACCATTATTTGAAGGTAAGTCAAAAGAAGCAGTAGAAGCTTGGTTAAAAAATATGAATAAATGCTTTTAAATTTATGAATAAAATGATACTATGAAAGCATGATTGGTAATTTATCAGCCACAAGGGAAGGCCACCTTGTGGCGGGAGGAAGTCAAGGCTATTCATGGAGTGGAGGAGCAAGAAGTAACTTGGGAAAACTTCCAAAAGTATTTCAAGGAGAAATATCTAATTGAATTCTTTTACGATAATAAAGTGAAGGAGTTTCATGATCTCCAACTGGGACAACTTACTGTGGATGAGTTTGTAATTAAATTTACGTCCTTGCTAAGATATTACCTTATATAAGTGAGGAGAAAGCTAAGGTACAATGTTTTGTGAGTTGTCTACTTGCCTTTATGAAAGGCCATCTTGAATTTGATAATCCCAAAACAATGGGTGAAGTCATTCAAACAACATGAATTTGTTATCAATAGACAATACCAAAGGGAGAGGGGAGTAAGAATTGGCTAAGTTGAAAAGGATAGAATAATTTCGAGAGTTTTAAGGGTGCAAAGGCTGATGGTCCTAAAAATACGCATAAAAATCAACAAAATAAGCATGCTCGGAAAAATTGCAAAAAATGCAATTGCCAAATGACGAGAAGAAAAATGAAAACTCGAGTAAACCAGAGAATAGTCAGCAACAAATACCCCCATTAAAATGTTGGGGTTGTTGAGAGCCCCACTACTATAAGAATTTCCCTCACTACTTCCAAGAAGAACCAACTGCAAATATTCAGGAAGCTTCAATAGTGGGTGAGGTGGCACATAGTATACCAAAAATTAATGTTTCATTGGAGGACCACTAAGCAAAATATCAGCTGATGATGATAGAATTTGAAGGTAAATTTTCTAACCAGTATGTGTCCATTTCAATAGATCTTGGAGCAAACTTGAGCTATATTAGCCCTAAAATAGTGGACACGTGTCATTTAGAAACCAACAGATTTAAGAACCCATGGTTAGTGTAGCTAGCTATGGGAGCAAAGCAAAGGGTGTTGGCTAAGGTAGAGCACTACCCTATTGAAATAATTGGTCAACCAATAAGTATTGAATTAAATGTGTTGCCTCTAGGATCATATGATATACTTATAGGGATGGATTGGTTAGAACAACATTGAACTTTGGTCAATTGGAAAAAGAAGAGTATTAGCTTCACGAACAAAGAGGGAATTAGACAAGAAATTCAAGGAATCACAAGGCGTGTAAAACTAATACTTATTACTGCTTCACAACTGGGGAAATGTATTAGGAAAGGATGTCAGATATATGCAGTTCAAGTTGGATATGAAAATTCTAAGGATAAATGTATAAATATAGAAAATCTTCCTATTATAGAAGATTTTGAAAATGTATTCCTCGAGGATATACCCAGGTTAGCACCCAGAAGGTACCTTGACTTTACCATCGAATTAGTTTTAGGATCCATCCCAATATCAAAAGCACCATAATTCATGAGTGCCCTTGAGTTGACAAAACTAAAGAGACAAATGCAGGTGCTACTGGACAAGAGGTACATTTGCTTGAGTGTATCCCCTTAGGGAGCCCTTGTGTTGTTTGTTAGGAAAAATGATGACATGTTAATATTGTGTATTGATTACCGCCAACTAACTAAATTAACTGTGAAGAACAAATATCCATTTTCCATAATCGATGAACTGTTTGATCAAGTAAGGGGTACAATAGTATTTTCCAAAGTTGACTTACGGTTGAGATATCACCAAATTTGAATTAAAGATGAAGATGTAGATAAAACAATGTTTAAAACCCATTATGGGCAATATGAATTTGTTGTGCTACCATTTGGGCTCACTAATGCCCCAACAATGTTTATGAGTCTCATGAATGGTATTTTTCACCCATATTTGGACAAAATTGTTCTAATCTTCATTGATGATATCCTTATATATTAAAAAAATTTAGAGGAACACAAGGAGAACCTAAGAATTGTGTTGCAAACCCTGCGTGAGCATTAGCTATATGTAAAATACAACAAGTACAATTTTTATCAAGACTAGATACAATATTTGGGGCACATTATTTCTTCCGAAGGAATAGCTGCAGAACCAGAGAAAATTAAGGCCATTTATGGAATGGTGTGTTCCTAAAAGTGTTCTAGATATTTGATCTTTTATGGGTCTAGCATGATATTACCTTCATTTTATAACGGGATTTTCAAAAATATCTTATCCTATCACTTCCTTACAAAAGAAAGGGAAAAGTGTTCGGTGGACAAATGAGTGTTAGTAGAGCTTTGAACAACTAAAACAGTTATTAACCATGACCCCAATGTTAAAATTTGTTGATCCCGAAAAATAATTTGTGGTTTTCATAGATGTTTGCAAGGAGGGAGTTAGAGGGGTATTAATGCAGGAAGGTAGGGTAGTAGCATACTCTACACAAAAACTGAAGGATCATGAGCAAAGATATTATGCTTATGACCTGGAATTGACTTTGGTAATAAACGCTCTAAAAATGTGGAGGCATTATTTATTAGGAAGGAAGTTCATCCTAATAACCGATAATAGCATCTTAACAAACTTCTTTAAGCAACCCAACCAGAATGCACACTAGGCTCAATGGACTGCATTTTTAATTCAATTCAGTTTTGATATTAGACATCTAAATGGGAAAGGAAACCAAAATTTGATGCATTTAGTAGGAAACCACATTATGTTTATGAAATTTCATACAACTATGATGAATTTATTTTAACATGTCATATTAAGGAAGCTGTGAGGAAAGGCCTTGAATATACCTATGGTAGCATGCCCATTAATACTTATGACAACACGTCAAGCAAGCAAATGGTGTAGAAAAATAAGCAGATTACAACATTAATCATAATGAATTGTTGATTTATAAGGAAGAATATACATTCCTAACCAACAAAAAATGACGCACCTAATTATGGATGAATTCCATAGGAGCCCGTATGCAAGCTATCCTCGATATAGAATTGTTCACTACGGTAAAGAAAAAATATTTTTGGCCACTCATGAGGAAAGTCATTGTAAAATATTTATCCATATGCCTTGAGTGTCAGTAAGTGAAAGTTGAACACCAACACCCCATTGGATTACGCCAACCCCTACCCATCCCTTAGTGGAAATGGGAAGTCATTACCTTAGATTTTATCACAGGCTTACCAAGGTCAAAACAGAGAAATGAATTGATCATGGTTGTAGTAGATAAGTTGATCAAGTCTACATACTTTATTCCAGCACAGTCCACTTATAAAACTATGCAAATTGCAGATATATCCATGAAGGAGATTTTTAATCTACATGGTATTTGAAAGGTGGTGATATCATATAGGGATGTGAAGTTCACCTGTATTTTTTGGAGGACTCTTTTTACTAGGTTGGATAGACAAGTTCAATTTAGTACTACGTATCACCCGCAAACTAACAGGAATATTGAACGAGTGACTAGAAGACATTCTACGAATGTATGTTATGCAACAACCAACTAAATGGGAGGATTACCTCCACCTAGTAAAGTTTGCATACAATAAGAACTATCGTGCTTTGTTGAAAGTGAGTCCATTTGAGGTGCTTTACAAAATAAAATGTTGAACTCTTATCAATTAAAATAGTCCCGATGATAAATTCCTATTAGGACCTGATATGTTGGTTGAAATGGAAGAAAAAGTATTGAAATTTCGGCAAAATTTAAAGGTCTCTCAAGATCAACAGAAGACTTATGCTAATAAGAAGAGGATGTTTTGAGAATTTTTTGTAGGGTCCCATGTATAGGTAAAGGTCAAACCTAAGAAAAGTACCTTAAGGTGGGGAAGTAGTAGTAAGTTAGCCCCTCATTTTTGTGGTCCCTTCCAAATATTGGCTAGGGTGGGACCTATAGCATATTTGTTAGCACTTCTCAATCACATATAAGTGCATAATATATTCCATGTGTCTCTGTTAAAAAAATATGTGTATGACCCCAAGCATGTCATTAATTCGCAGGACACATTGGTAAGGTCAAATAAGGCATTTTCAATAATATATATATATATATATTTATATATATAGATATAGATATATATGAATTATATTTCTAAACACTTTCCTTTTGGTCTTCATGAATAAGAAGACTAATACATTTTATTGGTAGGTCAATCGGATGGCGAGTTTCTGCTCGAGCCCCTGTGTATTCTCGATCAAAGAGAAACAATGCTATGGAGGCAAGCTATCATGCAAGTTAAAGTGCAGTGGAGGAACTTTATCTCGGAAGAGCCCACCTCGGAGGATAAAATTTTAATGCAGAAATATACCCCAATCTATTCCATGCGTAGGAACAAACACCGGGGATGGTGTTTTTCTTAAATTGGGGGAGATGTAATGCCCCTCGGTGATTGTAAATATTCACAAGTTACTTTTACTCCTAGAACTTAACGAACTATAGTTTTGAATTTAATTTAAAAGGAAATATGGGAGATATGGGAGAAAAGGGATGATGCTACTAGGGGATTCTTGAGCTAGTGAAAGCAATGGAACCCCTAAACAGAGAAATCTTTGTAATGATCTCAGTGAATTGTTGAGGTCTGAGATAATTTGGTTTCTACTGCTTGGTAGTGGAATTGGCATGGGGAGAGATTTAGTAGTGGTTACTAATCTCTTTGGTCGGGAGGAGTGAATTATCTCCCTTGATTTCCTTGGTGACCCTTAAAAAAAATAGAATCACATAAGTCTTTAACTTTATTTATTACTTGTACAGGAAACTATGGTATTTTCTTATTATCAAAATCACGATGTTTTACTAATTATAGAAAATTATGTTATGTTTTTATTACTGAAATTGCAGTGTTTTACCTATCAAAGAAACTGTGGTGCTTTCTTGTTACAGATAGTAACTTTAGTTTTCATAATGTGAATGTCCGTGAACTGAACACTGAAAAGGGAATGTTGTGGTTAAATTTTATGTTCCTGTTAGAATGTTTCTTGTAGTTAACTGTTAGTTTATTGTATTGTAGACTATAATGGCTAGGGAGTATTTATCTTTATCTTTCTTTTCTAAAATTATGTCTTAGTAATGAACAATAATTCTGGAAGAAATTAGGATGGAAAGGAAAGCTTGCTAGGGTCTGTGGGCAGTGGTGGAGGATTATGCCTTACCCAGTAACGTTAGAAGGACGTGAAAGGAAAATAATCACAAGATGAACCCCTATATTCCGAACCATCATAGGTAGGTCCGACTAGTTTAGTCCTCAACCAATTGAAGGATTCAATTGTCAGGTCCAATCTAACCCTGTACCGTAATCGCTTGATAGACTAACCAACTTTGTTAGGAAATTATTGAGGAATTATGCCTCCATTCGGTATTCTTGTTGAAAGAAAAAGAATTAAAAAGAATAGTAAACTCCTCATGCAAGAGAACAATGTTATATTGAAACTAAGAAATCATTCACAACAAGAAAGTATATGCAACATTTAGACTAACTTTCGACAAATGCAAGATTTATAAAAGACCTTATAGTTCTGCATATATGAATTCCCAAAATGGGTTGTGAGAACAATGCTCAAGTTATAACAACAAAATCACAAAGGATCAAACTAGCCAAACAACACATAATTTAACGGGTCGAAAATCACTAGAGTTGGAAGATAAACAAAAGTAAAATATTTACTGGTTTTATGTAGTAACTAGCACAACCACATTTACCAATGTAATTGATAAATGTTGGAAACATATATACAACCACATTTTCCAATGTGATTGATATACGCTAGTAGGCTTATATCAACAACATTAATATTTATTACCGGTATTTAAGATTATTAATAACTATATAAATATTAACAACCAGATTATTTATATATATTTTTATTAAATATTATAATAATAATATAAATCCTAATATATATAATTAATAAAATATGAATAGCTCATATAATATTAGATTATCATTAATTATTAAAATGAAATATAATAATATAAATTATAAAAAAATAATAACAATATATATATTATATTAATTTTTTATAATAATACAATATTATAAATAATAATAATAATAATATCTAATTATAATATTATAATAATCTTATATTATTATTATTATTATTATTAATTATATAATCAATATTATATAATAATATCAATAAGGCCAATTATTATGATAACTAATAACTATACAAATAATAGTAACTATATTCTTATATATTTATATATTATGATTATATAATAAATTATCATAATAATATAACACTCAATATTATTATTATTGTTATTATTCTTAGGCTTTAGTATTTTTTAATATTTAGCTTAGGGTTTGTATACATTGGGTTTATAATATTAGTCCCTTTTGTTTATTATTACCTAAAGGTTTAATACTAAAATCCCAAGGGATTTTGAAACAACGGGAATAATATTAAACAAAAAGGACTAATATTATAAACCCAAGGAACTAATAAACCCAACTCTTTAATATTATAAACCTAAGGAATTAGTGAACCCAATGGATAAATATTAAAAACCTAAGGGATCAAGAAGGACAAGGAATTGATATTACAAACACAAGAGAAACATAAAGATGACCATGATTGATTGATGAAAGGAGATTTTGGGGTATAGCCAAAATCCCTTTCATTTAAAAATTGGTGATCCTGGACATGTGGGTTATGGCCCACAAACCCTATTAGAAGCATTTATTTAGGCCTTAGCCTTTAAAACCATGGACCACACATTTATTGGATTTTCCTTTAATAACCCGTGACCATTCATTATATCGGAATACAACAAGAAACACAGGATTACACGGGAACAATGTGCCCGAACCCATAAGCCGAACCTCAAAATTTCTACACCCGCCTTCTTAATTATCGACGAGTCCACTCCTCCACTCCTTTATACAGCGCTCTCTAACCTCTATCTTCTCTGATCTCCAATATTTGATCGGTTGATCTCCGCTGTCCATTACTCCTTCAGATCTAACAGTCAGTGCTAATCGCATATCGGCACATCGACAGTCCTCCATCCACCAACCCTTGACCTCTTTGATCTGCGATCAGCGATTAGATCGCAACCATCAATCCTGATTCTCGATTCGACGGTTGTTGCTTCATCGCATAATCGCAATCGCATTTCTTTAATGACCAGTTCCAATATCACCCAAGGGATTTTTGCCGATGCGATATAAAGGTTCTACCCCATGCGACTTGATCTGGATCATTGATCTCACAGATCCAACGGCTCTTGTGCATTCTCGCCCGTTTCTTCCTCAACTTAATCTCGCTCGTCTTTGATGGGTTTCTATGTTAAAACACAATTCTTTGTCGACTCTTTCTACACACTGTTAACACACAGAACACTCATATAATTTATATCATTGGATCACCATTGATCCTTTAGTGATTGATGGTCGATCAATAGTCTCGCAACACAGGATTCAATCCATCATGCATATATACATAGAATCACTCAAAAAGTATAATTACATAGATATGCGGAAATCCACAAACACACAGGTATTATATTATACATAGAATTTAGTTACAATCTAAGGCATTTTAGCCTTAGGCACAAGTTCTCCCTTCGGTTACATTTTGGTCACTCTCTATCTCCTAATTAACACGCAAGCTCATATATATATATTATATAAAATATATATATATATATATATATATATATATATATATATATATATATATATATATATATATAAGGGGGATATGGAAAAATCAGGGACACATCACCATGAAGCAGGGCCATAGGCAAGAGTACCTTGGCAACCACCGATTAGAGCTTTTGGAAAATCTCTCCATCGTCGATCAAATATATAGGAAAAGAAGGCCACATCTTGTCCTTTCCTGTGTAGAGGTTTTATTCCCACTTGGACATGTCCAAAGTGGGCGAAATTATAACCCGCTTTCCGGGCAATGTCAAATTCAGCTTGGTTGATAATGATTAAAGAATGAAGGATATTATTGTTAGAGGTAGTTTGCAGGACTTCCTCTTTCACCTTATATCTCCAAAACTGGATAGTGTCCAGTAATCCTAATTTCTTATAAACATTTTTCGGATCTATCTTTGGAAGAGACCAAGATCTAGAAGGAACAAGTTCAGAAAATAAATTAACAGAATTTTCTGCTATAACAGATGCATGTGTAACAGAATTTTGTCTTTCAATATCTGCATCTCCGTGTTCCTTTTGAAATTTCTTCAAATGATTTATCACCAAATTCATGACGAGAACTAGTAGAAGGATGAGAATCCATAATATGAAACTTATACAGAGTGATAGATATATGCAGTGGATTAAAAATAACTTGCGTGAAATAGAGTACTGTGAATCTCGAAAGTAAATACTGATTATCACTGGAAATATGATTGCAAACAGACCTGGTTTTGCGGCTTCCTCTTATAACAAAATTTCAAGCTCTACATCCAAGTCTTTCAACGTCTTCAAGTGCCATCCATGCGGCATAACAAACTACAGACCTATTCAAGATATCAACAAACTCAAAGAGATATGCTCAAACAAAATGCAACTTGGCTCTAACACCATTCTTTATTACCAAACATACAATCGGTTACAAACTTCTTTACTCTCAATACCTTACTCACCCATACCCAACAACAACTCTCCCCACAAAATGAGCTCCTCTTTCTTTTATAGACCAGAGGGCTTGATGACTCAAAAGTAAAACAACTGTCCTAAAAATATTGTCCAGATTCAGATGTGAATGGACAAATTCAAATTATCTCGTCCCTTTTCCTTTTGAAAAGCCGTCTGGCATATGGTGTCTGAATCCAGGACAACTCAATCTTATCAATCTTACAAAGTAGACATTGGGATCGAATCAAGGACGACTCAATCTTACAAAATAGATATTGGGATCGAATCAAGGATGACTCGATCTTACAAAGTAGATACTTTTACTCAAAAGCCTACAAGAAAAGAGAAATATACAGACGCATATTTCATTTTACGAAGAAATATACAAACAAACGTCCTTACACCATTGTCGGTAAGAAAAGACATGATACATTTAGAGTACGAAATGAGTAATCTAAGGATGAGTATAGTGCTGATGTTGGAATCTTTCCAGAAGATAATTTGTGAAGTACTACACATGAACTTCGTTTTCAGATTCCCAAATCTCATTTTCGTGATTTCCGGGTGGTTGTAAAAAGTTAATAGATATGAAAGCATTTTGTTTTGGATCTAATTGTAGGTGGAATTCATTGTATTCCATTTGAGTCCCATCTCTATTGGGTGTTAGCATTCATGCAGTGAATTCATGAGTGACGAACCAATGAGTATGTCCACACCTTCTTAGTGCATTGATAAAATCAACATCTTCAATTCTGACAATGTCTTTGACATGCTTGTAAAAGATTCTTGTGAGGTGCACATGTGGTTATGAGAACCCATCAATCTTTATTTGACCTAAGGTATATGGCTTTATCAAGAGAGGGTTGAGTCCATAGATTTTCCACCACTCGATAAACCAGGCTGGAAAAGGATCTTCATGATTCATTCGGGAAGTTGGCCAATCTTCGTACCTGAAATCAAACTGTAGATGATAAAACAAGTTAGAGGAAATATTTTCTAAATTCATGCATTGGAAAAAAGCAGCCTCCTACCTTTCTAGATTAAAATCAGTCCTCTACAGAGGATTATTGAACTGCCTGATAGTAATCCTACAATTTCCAATTCTGTCATCTTCTGCATAAAAGAGTTCATAGGAAATGTTGCCTATATGGACCAGATAATCTAGCTCATTGATTGCCAGATAATTTTCAATTTCTTGGTCATGCCAGGTCCAAATATTGGGAACTCCTTTTCTCCAGCGAATTTCAGATACTGGATACCATGTTTCATCATGGTCTAAAATTCTTTCTCTCATATCATATCTTACCCATCCCTGTCTGCCTTCTATTTCAACATGTTCTTCAAATCTTCTGATAAAATTTCATGATAAAGAGTGAATAGAATTTTCCTCTAAAAATTCCCTTGACATCATGTTAGCAAAATAATTTTTATGTCCAGGAATGAATTCAATTTCAAAATCATACTAACTGAGAGTCATTACCCATCTTACCATAGCAGCATCTTCAAATTCATACTTGTGAATAGCAAAATTTGAAGCTTGGAAATGTGTCTTAACTAGGAACTTAGTGTAAATAACAAAATCTTTAAAATTTTCTATTCCCAAACAAACTGCTCTGAGTTCTTTCTTGAGGCTGGCCCAATTTGTTTGAGATGTCGACCATAGTCCAGAAGCATATTGACAAATTTCTAGTGACTTTTTATTCTCTGGATATTCTTGACAAAGAACAACTCTCCATCCAATATTACTTGCATCTGTCATAATTACTTTCTTCCATTGTTCTTGGATTGGACACAGACGCTGAATTCTGCAAATCCTATCCTTGATTTTCTTGACTGCATTTGTGCAATCTTCATTCCAGGGAATGGGATCTTTCTGTAATCTCTTATTCAGTAATTTCCTTTCTTGTGCACAATGATGACGAAATTTGGAGACAAAATTCAAGCTCCCTAAGAATCTTTGCAACTGTATTTTGTCCAAAATTTCATCAGGAAAATTATCTATGAAATCTAGACTTCTTTGGATTACTTGATATGAACCATACTGGATATTATATCCAAGAAAATCTATCATAGTTTTGAACAATTTCATCTTAGTTTCGGAGAGGACTATCCCTTTTTCTTTTATCCTCTAGAGAAATAGTTTCAAATGCTTAATATGAGATGGTATATCATTAGAATGTACAAGAATATCATCAGTGTTTTTTTTAATAAATTCATCCATACCTTCAAACGTCTCATCCATTATGCACTGGAAAGTTGATGGAGCATTGATGAGTCTGAATGGCATTATGTTCCACTCAAAATGACCTTCAAGAACATAAAAAGTTGTTTTCCATTTATCAGGTTCCTTGATGCCTACCTGCCAAAATCCTGATTTCAAATCAAATTTTGAGAAAATATTTGATTTTGATATTTGTGTTAGGATTGTGGAGGGTCTTGGAAGGGGATAAGCACATAATCCAATAGATTATTCAGTGGTTTGTAGTTTACCACCAACCTTGTTTTTCCTCTAGCAATCTCTGCATGTTTGTTTACGTAAAAAGCAAAGCAGGCTATTGGAATTTTGCTTTTTCTGACCAGGCCTTTCTATAAAAGACTCTTGATCTCTTCACTACAGTGAACCATTTGTTCTTGTTTCATCGGAATAGCTTTTGATCTTCTTAATTTACCATTGAAGTCATTTTTCAATGGTAACTCAACTTCATGCTTATGCACATGCCAAAAGGTATTTGGGTCTTTAGAGCAGCATTCCAAAAATTTATTTTTCAGATTGGCTATCTCCCTATCAAACTTTCCTTGTTCAATGTTTTCATCAATTTTTAAAATATCCTTCTTCTTTTCCATTTTTGATAGTAAGGTTTCTAGCCGTTCAATCCTTTTGATTCTATTGGGTGAACTGGAATTTATAAAAGGAAAAAAAAGCTCTTTACCTTCCAGTTCAAGAAAATAACCATATCTCCTTGTTTGCTGATCAAATATCACTCCATGTTTTTGGAAATTCTGGAAGAAAGGTGTTCCTAAGTACATTACGCAATCCATCCCTGTAACAATTGGGCAAACCACATTTATTCCAATAGAATCAGTTAGGAAAATATCAACTGGAACCTCTGAAGTAGTGATGGTATCTCCACTGGCTATTGTAACCTTTGGACAAGTAGTTGGCCTTCTGAGATGAGTATCAACTACTGTATTATTTACAATATTTAATCTTGAACCAATATCCATAAGGACTTTCCAGTATTCCACTTTGGAACCAATTTTGACTTTTAATTTGATGCAATACATTACATCTCCATTAATCTGATTGCAACCTAATCCTACCATTTCATCATCAATGTTGGGTTCTTGAATCTGTATACCTGGAAAGGGTTTCTGATGGAATGTCCAATTCTGTGTCTATGCAGAAGTTGAAGGCTGTTCTGCTTTCATTTTCCTGAGTCGGCAATATTGGTGACTTTCAATACAAAGCCTTCTATTTTCTTTTACTATCTTCCTTAGATCTTTTATTGTCTAGTGGATACCGGGCAAAGTCTGGGGAAGATATTCTCCAAAATCTTCCTGCCTGAATTGCCTGGTTAAGGCTTCTACTGAGAAAAGAGAAGTTGGAGGAACATATCCTCTGTTAGGATTGCTTTGCTTAGCTGTCTTAGAATTTAAGTCATTGATTAACAACTCTTTATACATATCTTTTAATTGTCGGTCTGTTGTTGTCATCATTTGCGTGAAAATATTTCTAGCCTGTTCATTAGATTCACCATTCTTCATCATATTCAAGGAATGACACTAGCAGACATCTGGGTCATTGCATTCACAATTGTCTTTGAAACATTTTGCACAATGTGGATCACTGCAATATTCTTCTTCCGAGTCAGAAGTATTAGAATCAGAATTAGATTTATTGATGTACTCTGATTCTTCTTCACTTGTTATTTCCTCATGACTATCAGAAAGATTTAAACAATTTACTTTACCAGTTTTATTTTTGTAAAATACTTTCTTCTTACTTTTCTCTGGTTTCTTTTTTTCTTTCCCCAACTCTGGACAGTTTGGAAAAATGTGTCCTTTTCGGTTGCAGTGGTAACATTGAACTTCCTTTTTTCTTGTAAATAGCTGTGTCCGTTTGTAATCTTTCGGCTTCTTTTGGTGGATGATCTTTTTGCTTGAAAAATTCTTTGTTGCGTGCTTATTTTTCCTGTAAGCATGCACATCTCTCCCCTCTGAATTTTTTGGAGCAGAAAGGTGCCATTGCTTGCACAATTTCTGGTACCAATGCAGTTTCTTTGGATTCATGGCTGCTCTGCCTATCTTCATTTGGGAGGAAAGTTCAACAATTATGGCTTTCACTGCCTGCCTAATTACTCCAAATTTGTAGTCACCAATTCTTCTTGGCAATTTGCTGACTATTGTTGTTGACACCCATAATGGTAATGATGAAACAAATATTTCCTTCCATTTAGGTTCAAGAATGAGTTCTGGTGACAAAGTATGCAATCTATGCAGGAACTCATTAAAGTATTCATCAAAATGCTTCATATTATGAAGTTTCATAGCAATAAGAGTAATAGAAGTCAGATCATTATTTATCTGTGGGAAGCCAATAAAGTTAACAGTAATTCCATAAAGTAAACAACCAATCATATTGTTTACTGGAAGTGAAGTAAACAGATCCATGTAAGTACTTCCGTCATCATTCTTTACCTATGAGTTTTCCCAATTAGTCAGCAATAGAGGATCTTTGATCGTTTTTGCTTTTAGCCAAGAATCTAAAGATCCTTCAAACCCACCAATGATTCTTCTTGTAGAATTTATGGGTCCAATATCATCAACCAGATAGGTCTTGTAGCATACTAACATGGAGTGCATGACTGATAATACTTCTGCTTCTGTGCGGTTGTCAATATTCCAAGAATATGTCGAGGAGGCTAACCAATATTTGTGATACTCGGATTCCATCATATCCCTTCAATCTGGAGCAGGGGACCAAGTGGAATTCCATGTGGACTTGGAAGTAGTTGCATGAACTGCTTCTTCATTTGGAATATTAAAATGAACTTTATCTTGAGGAGAAAAATTCTATACAAATTCCTCAAGACTTTCTAGTGAAGGCTCATCATTGTTTATTTCAAGTTTGTTCAATCCTGTCTCTTTGTCTTCTTCTAAGTTTTCATACCATTTATTTTCTTCTGCATCTTCAGAAGCATTTTTTGTTATCCATTCTGTGAAAGAAGAGCTAGCTAATGGATCTATTTTTGAAGAAACACAGGGATTTGGCTTTAGATGGCCGAAGAAACTAGGTGCAGCAAAAGGTGTATAAGAATATGAAATCCCTAGTTTTGGAAACTCAATCTCTGCTGGCTGTCTTATGAGACTAGAGACAGAGGATGAAATAGCATAAGGCATTTGAGAGTGAGGTTCACTAAAAAGAGTGGTAAATTTGTATGAATATGTAGGTGTTGGGTCCCTATAATACTAGTGATTACCCCATTACTATTGTAGTTATACCCCTTATTAATATTGTTGTGCCCCTATTGCCCCCATATTGTTATTACTGTGCCCCATAGAATCCCTCTATTGTTATTTTTGTGGCTTTAAATTATTATTGTTAGGTCGGCTGGTTTAATATTGTGACTCCTTAGGCTCCTATTTATAGAAAGGAGGTTTTGTCATTTGAATCATCCAAGAATTGTTCATTTATGTAATGTAAAGGAGGTTGCCCCCTCGAAGAGGCTGAATTCTAAGGCATTGATCTATCTTTTCTATCTTTCTTGAGCTAGTTTCATAACATTTGGTATCAGAGCTTTGGATTCTAGGGTTTCGCTGTTCCAAACAGGTCATCGTGGAATTTCCGCTATAACTTTTTTTCTGTGACGTTTCAGAAGTCGCTAAAAAACCCATTTGAGACGAAATCACGCTGAACCTTGGGTCCGAATTTCAGAGCATTTCACACGATGTTTGCGGAGATATGATCTGAGGAAGTTGGTCTTTTTGCAGACTCCTGAATTACATTCCAAATAGGTGACCTGGGGAAAATCGTCATAACTTTCTCTCTAGGGATCAGATTGAAATTTCGTAAGAAGGTGCAGAAAGAGGACAGACTGTAGTTTCTTGTATACATTTTTCAGATCCAAAGGTCGAAACAGTGATGCGTGGAACGTCGTACAAGTTCGCTCTACTGAACTAGTCTATAATCAAGTCACTGTGGGAGATTTCGCATAACTCTTCCTTGGAGAAACCAATTTGGGTCAGACTTGTGGCATTGGAAATAGGACACAAAGGGCTACTACATATTACAAATTTAGAACTAGATGATTGAAAAGTACAGAGATACATCAGAGGAAATATCAAGCTCCTACAAAGTCAAAAACGGTGTGTAGATTTTCTTAAATTTTTGTTTAAGCTTGGTTTGAAAATTTATTTTGAAGGAATTCAAAGGGCATAATAGAGAATTATTATCGGTAACTAATGTCCCGAGGAAAGAAAATGCAAATTCCTAGTAAGGAGCCTGGAAGCTCTAGCATGACTCATGAAGAAGAAGAAGAAATGCTATATGATATATCAAAATTACAAGAACAAGTGCAACAAGTGTCACTTGCACAAAAAGCAACAGAACCTAAGATGGATGGTTTAAGGAAAGATGTAGAAGCTAAGATGGATGGTTTAAAGAAATGTGTAGAAGATAAAATGGAAGATAAGATGGATGATAAGATGGAAGAATTGAAGATAAATATGAATAAGTTGCTACAAGAAATGGTCAATAAGGGTGAAAGGGTACTAAAGGAAACTCATGATGAGAACAAAAGAAATGTTAATCATGATTCCATAGACTCTAATGTTGGATCGAAGAC
>APFE031043348.1:0-10470 GCA_000404065.3 Pinus taeda
AAGTTCTTTGTAAAAACACCTTGAGGCTTGCATGCCTTAATGGCAAGTCCTCATGCTGATAAACAATGGGAATACATTAATGTCCCTTGTTCATTAGATCTTCTAAGTGACTCGACATCGACAAATTCATTCGTACCTAGCAAGATGTGTTTGGAAGGAGATGTGAAGTAGATGTCATGGAGCACATTAGGATGTAAGTAGATTAGATTTCATTTTGTAAATATTGCTTTTTTTTCATTCATGCAATTTTAAGTATGCTTTGATTTTATAGGTAGAAGGGGGCCCCTGCCTTGTACAGTTTGAATTATTGCATTTTATTTTCTCCCGGGATTGTGTGTTGTATTTGCTTTAATGTTTAATGGTAGTTGCAGTTGTCTTGTTCATAGTGCTGCCCTTTTTACTCTATTTTTCTAGACTAGTTTTAGTGTAATTTTACAAGTTGGATGCTAACTAATTTATGCTCTCTTTATCATGAATGGCTTATTTTTCAAGAGAACAGAACATTGATTAATTGCAGCTTGTATTTGAGTAGACTTGGCTTGTGATACTAACACTTTTTCCACTTGTTACACATAATCACATATGTAGAAGCAGTATGTTGGAAAAGGCTTAGTAGTGTTACAATTTGTCAATTAAAGTAGATTAGAGTTTTTATCAATTCTTGGATTTGTCTTCAGCTACCTTCTAATCGTGTTTTATGCAAATACGCAGTAGAAGCAGAGAGTTAGAAGGAGATTATCACTAACATCAATCCTTGAAGTGATTTTCTTATTTCTTTTATTTGCAGCAGTATGGATAGAGACTAATGCCATTGGATTGTGGTCATTTACTTTCAAGTCATTTCAAGTTCTTTGCTTTCAGTTTCATTTCAAGTTATTTCTTTCAAGATCTTTCCTTGCAAGTTTAAAGTTTGATTACTTTCTAGACTTATTTCTAACTACTTCTTAATCGTGTTTACATAGTATGGTATGTTGAAGCAGGGAGTTAGGAAGAGTTGAACATTATAACTGGTCTTTAAAGTGGTTTTTCTTACTTGTCACCTTAGAGCTTGATTACTTTTTGGACTTATTCTTAATCGTGCTTAACATAGTACTATATGTTGAAAGCAGAAGGTTAGGAAGAGTTGAACATTATAACTTTATAAAACAACGAAGTAAGAAAGAGGTTAACTAAGCACATATAGTGCACCACACTTCATCAGTTTACGAACCCCGGGTTGACAATTAATACTAGCAATTTAGATAACACTAAATTGACTAAACAGTTGGTTTCATAACAGGCTCCAACCCACAATCAATAAGGAAACTACTATTCACGATATTTGGCAACCTCTCTGCCTATTTTCAGCTTTGTTCTCCTCTCTAACCTTTATTATACTCAGCCCACACAACACCCTGTCCTCTACACACTCTCCAACAATCCACTATTCTCATCCCTCTACACTCAACAACATACACTCAAATCTCAGCCTCTTCCTTGCAGCATAGGCTCACTCAACCTCTATTTCAGCGTAGACACACTTGGTCTCTACTCAACAACACTCAAACATAGATATCTTCCACACAACTCCCTCAACTATGTTGTATACCCCCAATTGCTCAATTGCAATCTTGAGTTTTGTTCCACTGCTGCACATTGGTTGATGTTGTCTCTGCTTCCATCCACACTACCCAAATGTGTACTCTATGCATGGCTTCCCATTCTGCATAAGACAAACATGCTTTATTAATCTCATCTTATTGTTGCATCAAAATTGCTTGGCCACTGCAATTGAATTAATTCAAGGAATGGGCACTTGAGTGTTCTTCCATACTGAGAATTAAATCTCAGTCAAGCTTCAGAATACAACAAGGCTCTCCATCCTTCTTGATTACCTACAAAGATCTAAGTGTGTTGTAGGCATGGCTCTCCTAGACTATGATAAGAACTCCTGCACTTATCCATCTTTTCCATTTAATATTTCTATCGCGTGCAAGAAATCTCAAGCATGGCTAATTCTATTTCAAGACGAACTTCATTAATTTTCCTGTGTATCATGGTCCTCCACTGTCTTGAAGTAGAGCTCTCAACATTAACCTTTGACTCCATCAGCCCAACCTGTGCATTCAAACTATTGTCATCTCTTTCATGCCAAATCCCAAAGGCTTTTAAATTATCAATGACGGCAATTCTGTCAATTTCGACCTTTAGCCATTTTGTTGGCACTTTTACCTATTTTCTTGCCATAGGACTAGGTATTATGACCACTGGTTATGCCTTCAAGTGCTTAGCCTGTTTAAGCCCTTCACGGGCCAAAATTCTTTGTTAACAACTCCACGTAGTTGGTCAAACCTCTACATGAGGTAACCACTCATCAGCCCAAAGGCCAAAGCTCCTTTGTTTCTACCCAAAACAATAAAAAAGGGTTGGCGCTTATCCACTCCCAGAGCCTCTATGACTCTTTATTTCCTCCACACCCTTGGTTTCTACCTGTGGCATAAAGCCATGTGTGGATGCTTAGCTCGTAGTTCCTTTCCTCTTGGCGTATTGAGTTTGTGCATCTTTGTGAACCCATAAGGGTCATGAAACCAGGTCAACGTGTCCTGTGGGGACCACCCAACCTCATTCTCATTTGCTGCCACTTGCCACAAGGCTCCCTGTCAGTTCCCCATGTCCCGACACTTTATCTTCGAGTGAATTCCTTAGTCATACCCTTTATAAATCATCAGGTTCATTCCTGTGGGATGAGTTGTATGGTAGGGTCCACCTACACTTTCACTGGCCAATCAAAGGCCTGTCGAGGTGAGCTATCTTTGACGACATGTCCCAATGCTTACTTCCTGACACATTCACTTTGCGCACTATTAACAAACTTTCAGGATTTTCCTAGTGGGATGAGCTATCTTAATGGGGTTCACCAGATGCATTATCCGTTGGCCCATGCTCTGACATGGCCATGTCTTCCCGATGCCCAGTCAGCCTGCTAGTTCCTTTTATGCACACCGCTCTAACCTTCTAGGGTAAACCTTCCAGGATGATGTCATTCTTATGTCATAAACCGGACGTGGTGCCTCTTTAGTGGTGATACATGTCACCCGTATTAGGCCACGAAAAAATGCCGAATATGCCTACCACGTGTCCCTTGTACAACCACATCATGATGATGTCATCTTCCATCATCATCATCTCCTTAGATCCACTCAACTCCTACCATGTGTCTTGTCAGAGAGGGGAGAGAACGGTCCTAAGACCTTGGTTTATCGCCAATTTCCTTTATAAAAACTTTAAAGTTCCCCGACCATTTTCTTTTGACAAACCACCAGGTTTCAAAATATGGCTTTGACACCACTTCTAAGTGGATTGTGGTTTTGGGGATGGTTACCCCCGAAGTTGTTGGGTGTGGAGATTGATTATCTTCCTGATTGTTCAAATATTTTTGTTTTAGTTGCGTTTTATCCCTATAATTTAGGGTTTTTGCACTATAAGACAACCCTCAGTTTATATGAGGGAATTGTATTGCGGCTATGTATGATTATTCTGAGAGAGAGAGGAGGCTATGCGAGAGAAAAGAGGAAATTACAATGGATTTGATGTAGGTTGTATCTCTTCATTTTGCTGAATAATATAAACAAAAGGACTAGCTGTTTCTCCATGGACGTAGCCCAAATTGGGTGAACCACGTATATCTGTGCTCTCTTGTTTTATGTGTCTATGTATTTGTGTTTCCACAATATTTTGTGTATTTCATTGCTCTGTTAATTTATTTCTAATAGGAGTAGCTCTCCACCATTGATATGCAGGATCAACTGTGTGGGAAAACACTTTTGGCACCTTGAGGCATGATAAGACTTTCCTCTATCGATATGTCAAAATGTCATTGCGCGGTCCGACACCTATCTCCCAACGCTTAACTTTGTGCACCCTTTGCAGTCCTTTGGGAAAGCCTTTGCTAATTTTATATCACTGTGGAGACCTCTTGATGCCTTTATCATTAGTTGTCACCGCCAACCTTATTGCCACCATGTCATGGCAACCTGTCTCTTGGTACTTTTGCTTTGTAAGCCTAAAGGCTTTGTCAGGGCTATACCGCGAAGTTAGGCTGTTAAGTGGGGCTCCTCCTATGCTAATAGAAATCCTTCCCACTACTTTGTTGTCTTCCCACATCTGCTCAATCCTCCTTTAGCAGCTCCTCTAACTCTTTCTGACTGCCAAACTTGGTCGCCACTTTGACCCAAGGCCACATTTGACTATGCCATCCAACTTTGGGGCATCTCAACATTTAAATGGATCTATATCTCATACTAGGAGGCCATTTTCAGACTTCCACATACTGTTGGAAAGATCTTTCTGAGCTTTATCCAACTATGCCACTTCTAGGAGAATCTCATCTAAATTACTAAGGCATAAATTCATTCAAACTATGGGACTCTCAACCATCATAACTATCTTTTTATGGCTTTTCCACTAAGCCTACTACTATCATGATTCTCTACAAGAGACTACAACAACCGTGAGAATCCCCTTGAGCATATGCCAGCATCTTCCACAAACATCCATGATAGTCTGGTTGACATAAATATCAACACTCTTGTGAACTATAAGACAATGCCAACTGCCTAACACATCTCGCAGCATGATTGTTGACATCAATGCAAACACACTTGTTGCCACTAGCCATCTAGGCAATGCCAACTATCCAAGAGACCTAGTGCTCATCATTGCTAGCTTCATCAAAGTTGCTTGGTTCAAAGGTGGATAACAAGGAAAAATGCCTTTCTTCTACCACATGTTCTTGCTGCCTTTTTCTAGTTCCAATTCTTGTATCTATTTGTCCAATTATCTATTCTGATAGGTGATTTTTTTTGTAACATTTCTTAGGTGCTTGAGAAGTTTGTTGATTAGTCTCTCCTTTCTTATATGTTAGTTCCTCTATTTATTCTTACAATAACTCTTCCTTCACCTTCTCTTCTTCCCCTAGTTCTTCTATTTTTTGCTTTGCTAAATCTTGTTTGGGATGTGTTTTATAACCTTCATCAAATGCCACATTGATGCTTTCCATGATTTTGTTGAGTCTTAGATTGTAACACTTGCACACCTTATTTTTGGTGGAGTACCCAAAAAATATGCCTTCATCCACTCAAGATTCTAGCTTTCCAATCTTCTAGTCATCCCTCTTTATATAGAATTTACTCCCGAAGACTTTGGCATGTCTTCCCTTCCATAGTTCTTAAGGGGTTTTATCACTATTTCTCCTAAGTATTCCTGTTTTCAAAATATGAAGTGAAACTTCTACTGATTGGGCCCAAAAAATATTGCTCAGTTTTGAGTCACTCAACATGGTCATGGCCATTTCAAATACAGTCCCTTTCTTCCTTCCTGTGACTCTATTTTGCTGAGGTGTCATAGCTGATAAGAACTACCTTTTTATGCCATGTTCTACATAATAATGTTGAAATTATTTGGATGTAAACTCACCTCCTTTGTTTGATGTTAAGCACTTTATCTTTAGATTAGTTTCATTTTCAACCATTTCTTTGTATATCTTGAAAAGCTTAAAGGATTCTAAGTTCTTCTTTATGCAACTAATCTCTGTCATTTGAGTTTAATCATCAATAAACAATATGAAGTAAATCTCACATTTCATCCCTTTAGTTCTCATGGTTCCACATAAGTCGGTGTGTACTAGCTCCAATGGCTTTGAGGTAGAATGTTCATTAGTCTTAAATGCAACCCTAGTCTGTTTTCCATGTTGGCAATGTTTGTACATGACATTTGTTGGCTTTGAAATTTCAGGCATTTCCCTAACTCCTTCTTTCTTGCTAACCTTTACAAGGTTTTCAAAGTGAATGTGACCCATTCTTTTGTGCCAAATCCAACTTTCATCTTCCTTTCCTATGCAACATGTTTCCTTTCCAATTTCATCTAGATAATATAAGTTATTATGTCCCTGAGATGCTGTAGCCACAATTTTACTTGTCTTTTTCCTTCTTATTTCACACTTTTTGGAGTAAAAAAGAACTGTGTACTCTTGATCGCACATTTGACTCACGCTTAACAAACTGTGTTTCAAATTCTCAATGAGCAAGGCATTTTCTGCCTTAGCACCTTTACCTCCAAGCTTAACTACGCCTTTTCCCAAAATTTTGGATGATCCATCGTTTCCAAATGATATTGTACCAACTTTTTCCTTTTGCAAGTTTAAAACCCTGTATTTTTATCCCGTCATATCTTTGAACAATCATTTTCAATTAACCATTCATGTTTCTTGCACCCGACAGTGAATGCAAGGCTGCATATCTCATCTTTCTTTTTTCATGCTTTTGAAGGAGCATTGAATTTTGGTTTTTTCTCTTTCAAAGGAGTGCTAATCCAACAATATTGTGCCATATGTCCAGAACTATTACACTTGTAGCATTCTACCTCATTGTTCAACAATAAAAAAATGTTGTAATTGTGATCTTCACAAGATCTTTTGACTTAGTTGTTTTGAGGATGGGTTTCATAGGTTCTCATGTTTCTAGCATTGCAGTTCATAACTTGTGCCCAAAATTGTTGCAAGAATAACAAGCACCAAGGAAGATAGTTTGATACCTAGAAGAAGTGAATCTTTTAGGCGGTGCATTCCTCCATGGTCCTTGTTGGTTGTTAGATGGTTGCTGCCTAGTCTTACTTCTAATTGGTTGATCCTAAGTTGATGATGACAGTTACTTCCTCATTGATTCTTTGACAAATTCGACATAACTTTTATGTACATCCTCCTTCCCTGTCCCGGAGCTTGATCCCTTAAAAAGTTTACCTTATATGCTATACTGGTTTTGTCATCACATGACCTCTAATTACTGATGATTTCACCTAATATCTTAGAAATATTCATAAAATCTTGTTGGACATCCTTCTTTTGTGCTTCCTTTTAGAGGGAGACTATTTTTGCTTCTAGTATTTCTCTTGCCTTGAAGCTTTCTTCCAATTCCTTGTTGGTGTTTCTTCAATCTTCTTTTCTTATTCTAATTTTATTTTCAGATCAATGATGCTCTTTTTAGAGTCCTCAACTTTCTTAATGAGATCTTTAGATTTTCCTTTCAATTTACTTAGTTCCCGTTGCAACTTCTTGAAATTTTTCCTTTCTTCCTTCAAATCATCAAGAGTACTTATCAACTCACCTTTCAGGTCAACTTTCCCTTCCACGTCTTCTTCATCTTCAGAGGCATTTTGATTTTTGAATGTCGTAAGCAACACCTGTTCTATATCGCTATCATTGTCAGATGCATAACTGCCTTCCTTAGAGTATAAGCTTCTCTTAGGAATTTTACTTTTGTCTTGTTTCTTGTTCCCCTTTAGATTTTTCTTTTCCTTGGGAGCTTCATCTTCTTCATCATTGTCAAAATGATTTAAAGGCATTTTGAAGCAAAATGACCTATTCTTCCACTATTAAAACATTTTAAAGGGAGCTTACCTTTGTACTTGTCAGTTCCTCTTTGTAGAAATAACTTGAAATTTGTAATTGCTAATGAATTCAGACTGAAAACACTAGACACAAATTTCTTCTACTCAATCTGTGGAAAGGAAAACATACAATAGAAACACATGCAATCATTCAATCACACTGAACACAATATTTTACTGGGGAACCCATTTGGGAAAAACCCCTCCTCTATTTTTTATTATATCAGACGAGAATATAGATCTATTACAATGACAACTTCAATCCTTGAAGCTCAAGCTGCACTACAATACTGACCTCCTCTTGCTTCTCCAACTCTAACCAACACTTAGCCAAAATAAGCCTTCAAATTCCTCCTATTTCCTTGCACAATTCCCGAGGAAATTAGCTCCTAAAAATAGGAAAATCTCCTATTTCCTTGCGCAAAACCAAGAGAAATTGCTCACATGCTCCAATGAAAAACTTGTACACTCAATAATATACATTTATAATTACAATGATTCCTTTTTCCTCCATTCAACTAGGAAATTCGAATTCCATGCATTACTAGGACTATTTTTAGCAATTTGACTAGTTAACTGAGAGATCATTGAGTTAACAATAGTTACAACTACTCAACTAAACTCCTACTGACTCTATTCATAAAATAGAGCTTAGATAACTGAATTTCACTAACTATAACTCCACTAGATTGCTATATCTTAGCAATCAATTCATACACAACTCTACTTCTTGCCCACAAACTCGAATTGACTGACTTAACTAAGTGACTCCTGCTAATTGCAACTCAAGACATCCTTCTTTTGTGGAAATTCAAATTTATCCATTTGACTAAGGCACAAGTCAAATGAAGCCTTTTATTGCTACAATTTAATCATGCTCTTGCGGAACTCAAACTTGCCTCTTGACAAAGCCTTTGTCAAAATGTCTGCATCCTACTCCTCTGTGGGAATGTATTGCAACACCGTGATCCTCCTCTACACATAATCTCTTAGGTGATGGTACATGATGTCTATATGCTTGGACCTATCATGAAACTCTATATTTTTAGAGAGTTTTATACAACTTTGATGATCACAATGGAGCAATGTAGGATCCATCCCCTGATTGAAGAGATCAACTAGGATTTTCCTCATCTAAATATCCTCGCATGTTTCTTGAATATAAGCCATATACTTGCCATCTATTGAGCTAAGTGCTATAAATATATGTTTCCTATAACGAGAAATTGCTACTGTTGAGCCTCAAAATTACTCTTTCCCTAACAACTCTTCTCATTCCTTTTCTTTGTTTTTCCATAAAAAAGATGCATTCTCATCACCAATAATTGGTATATACTATCTTGAGGAGGACATTTAGTGATTTACATGTTATGCTTTTTATGTTTTGTTGTTTGAATAAATTTTTGTATATTAGCTACGGAACGCAGCCTATTTTGCAGCTAACCAGCTTTTCCGCGACTATCTTCATGCTCTAACAGGTTCTAGGTGTTAGAAGGAGAAACTAGCCACATGGGTAGCTTTGAAATCATCATGACATGGACCCTGTCCTATTCATTCAGCCCAGGTTGACAAAGAATATGGCATAAGACTACAGTCAATGGATAAGTCAATCAGAAAGAGACCGAGGGTAACAAAACTCTGTTTCGTGGTTAATTAAATGCGTTTCACAGTGATGGGGAGAGTTATCCAGAGCAACTACCTGTACCTACGGAATTCAACAACCACCTGTATAAACGAATCCAATAGCCACCATGTCTTGGATTTATTTCTTCAGCAGTCGAGGAAGAAATTCTGCATATCTGTCTTCTACGTGTTTGGCTGTAGCATGCTTTTCTCCACAAACAGTTATATGATTTTTCTTATAAATACATGTGTAAAGGACTGAAGAAGTTAGTAATGGTAATAGTTTTATTGTGAAATCGAAGTTCTAGACTTTGTAATTTTTGGGCGTTTTGTGTCCCTGTTTTAATATGAGAAGACCACATATTTTTATGAACATTTGAAGGAATTTTCTTGGAGTTGATTGAGCAAGCGTAGCCTAATCAATTGCAGAGGGCCCCTGCACTGAAGAAGGTTTCATTTCATTTTATTTTTCTTCTTCTTGTTAACTGTAAATTCATCATTTTCCTTCTAAAAAAATGTTTATAATCATTTTCTTACGAACAATGTTTATAATCCAATTTCCATCGTTTTCTCATTAACAATGTTTATAATTTAGAGCAGTGTCCATTAGTTTGATTTATTTTTAGTTCTTATCAGTAGTTTAGAATATAGAACTCAGTAGTGTAATCTTGTTTCTTCAATTAAAAACTAACCTTGTTTCTAGATGAGAGTAGGATTGAAGAATGATAATGATACACTGTTGGATAGTTTACTTCATTCACTGTTTTGCTAGTTTAAATTCTTAATTAAACTGATCAGTGTCATTTATTGTCTTTTCCATTTCATTTTTAGTTTAAAATACTAACTCATGGTGTTAATGAATGTTTATGAAAAACCCTTCAAGTTGATAATTCATCCTTAACTAAGTGGTTGAACATTTCATCTATGCAATGAGTTATTTCTGTATCTTTGTGTTTTCTTCCTCTTAGATTAATGAAATACATAATTACTTAAATGTCATCCCAAGGAGACTTACTCCCAAAATTGAGAGGTAGAGTAACCAAGTATTTCATTTAGTTTTATTTCTGTAATTAGTTAGACATCAATTGCAAATTTCACTTTCAGTTTTAATTCATGATTTAGGAATAATGGTAAAATAATAATAGAAACTTTGTTTTCATTTCTTTCTTAGATTTGTTTCCATATCTTTCTTAGCTCTGTTTTCATTTTTAGATTTTGAGCAGTCTTTAAGAAAGTTAGATTTAGTTTTGATAATTTACATTGTAAATCATTAGGAATTAAAAGACCAAAAACCCCCAAAACAACATGAAACATAAAAACAACGAAGTAAGAAGGGTTAGCTAGCACAAACAGTGCACTACACTTCATCAGTTTACGATACCCAGATTGATAATTTATGTAGAGCAATTTAGGACACTAAATTGA
>APFE031043348.1:12088-35509 GCA_000404065.3 Pinus taeda
AAAAAAAAAAAAAAAAAAAAAAATGATATGCATAGAGAAAGAGACTCTAGGGGTAGATTTATAGCTAGGGGCAGTAGTTCAATTCCAACAACACCACCTACTCCACCAAGAGCAAGGAAAGATACAACTCCATCCCAAAATCATACTCCCAGCCATAGAACACCTAAAATTCCAAAGGCAGAAATTCAATCAAAAGAATCTCCTACTTCATCTACCAAGTCAGTCCTAGAGGAGAAAAATCTTGAATCTCCAACAATAGGAATAACCTTTTTCACCTCCACAGGAAAGCACATTTTAGTTGAAGAATTAGGAATACTTGGTGAGGAAGAAGAAGTAGAACCTCTCTCCCATATTCCATTAATAGAAGAACCAGAGGAGGAGAAAGTAACCTTGAAGGTTGAACCTTATACTAACTCTGAGGAAACTATAATGGCAGAAGAAGGAGAAGATGGGGAATTCAGTCTCTTTGGAGGGGGCAGAGGAGGAGGTAGAGGAAACAATGGAGGAGGTAGAGGAAATAATGGAGGAAGCAGAGGAAATAGGGAAATAGATAATTCTTTTGGATTCCCTATAGTGGGTGAGGAAACAAATGCTAAAATGAAAAATATATCACCTTCTGTCCTCCACCTTTTGTCTTATTTGAGTTTGAAGTCTTGTGAAGAACCTATGACCATCTAGAGGACTCTCAAAAACTCAAATTGTTTCCTTCAACACTAAAAGGAGTTGCTTTGAAGTGGTTCATGGAGTTAGTCACTCAGTCCATTAGAACATGGAATGACATGAAAAAAATGTTTTTAGATAGGTATTTGGATTATTGCATGCCTACCAATCACAAAGATGAAGTGTTCAAAATGATGCAAAGAGAGGATGAAAACTTAGAGGATTTGATTGAGAGATTCAGCTATAATTTGAAAAGAGCAAAAATGGACAATTTAGATGAAGATACCTTGAAAGATCTTTTATTAAAAGCCATTATAGATGAGTGGATAGATATCTTTAACATGATGGGGAAGGGAGATATCTCTCAACTGCCATTAAATGATATAGGAGAATTATGTGTTCATCTCTCAAGAGGGAATTCCAAAACTGGGAAATGTCCAAGAGATCCTTCTCTTGTTAGAGTAAACAAATCTGCAACTAGATCTGTAAGTAGGGCAGAAATTGGTAGTATGCTTGATGAATTTAAAACTGACATTCTAGGGAGTCTTAGTGAGCAAGTAGACACCCTTAAATTACAAAACAAGCAGAAAACCGAGGTTGATGCTTTAGCCATTTTTTGTCCAAAATGCAGAAAAAAACATGCTTTAAGAGAATGCCCTTTAGATGCAAAAGTTGTAGAAACTTGTATGATTTGCTCAGAAAGCCATGAGACCAAGGGTTGTCCTTCAATTCCAGGTATTAAGGTTGTCTTTCAAGAGGAAATAGTCTCAAATTCTGCAGAACCTCTTTGTTTTGTTGTTAGAAGACCTTGGCAGGGGCCACAAAATCAGGGATTTAACAATCAAATGTATCTTCAGCCCCCAGCAAATTGGAATTCTTGGAAGCAACCTTGTCTTCAACCTCAACCTCAATCTCAATCTCAACCTTGGCCTCAACCTCAATCTCAATCTCAACCATGGGCACATGGAGTACAAAATCCTTATGGGAGATTTTCTCAATATTATCAATATCCTCCATCATATCAGAATTATCCTCCCCCACACATTCCACAACAAAATCAACATCCACAACTCCAAAATTAGAACCTCAACTTTCATTACCATTTCTACAACAATATCCACAACAAAACCAAAATCCTCAACTCTCACTGCCATTTCAACAGAAACCAAATCAGCTACCTACCCAACCATTACCAAACCCCAACAATAAAAATCGTCAGAATGCTTACATAGTAGAATGACAACAATTTCCAACTTATATGATCACTCCTCTAGATCTTAATGATGTTCAACTAAGATCTGGTAGGATATTAGAAAAGGAAAGACCTTCTGTAGTTATTCAGGAACAAGATAATTCTAAGGAAGATTCTCTAAAGGTCAATAAAAGTTTTGAGGGAACATATCTCCAAAACCAAAACATTGAAAAAGAAAAAAAAAAAAGAATCAGTGAACACAACTCCTATCATTGAGCAATCAACATCTACTTCTACACCTCCTTTTCCTGAAAGATTACAAATTGATAGAGGAATAGAAAAGCAGATTATGTTGCCCAATTATGATTTTCTAGATGAATTCAATAATGTTTGTATCAAAATTCCTTTGCTACAAGCCATTAAAGAAATTCCAATTCTAGCCAAAACAATAAAGGAGTTGAGCATAAGGAAACCAGGAAGAAAAACAAAGGAAACAAAAAGAATTCACCTAGTAGGAAAAATAACAGACATAATGATGGGAAAATTGCCATACAAAAATATGTGGATTCAGGAAGTCCAATTGTGAAAACACATATCAATGGAGTTGAAATGCCAAATACATTGATTGACTTAGGGGCAGCAATAAACATCATGAGTAAACAAACTATGGAGCATCTCAAGCTTCCTAATCTTCTTTACACACCTACCTTACTGCAGCTAGCAAATAGATCAGTAATCAAACCAGATGGAGTGTTAGAAGATATTTCAGTATCCTTAGATTCTTGGGAATATCCTATTGATTTCATGATCTTAACTCCCAAGAACAATCTAGGAGGACATCCACTCATATTAGGAAGACCTTGGCTGGCCACAACTGATGCTTTTATTAGCTGTAGATCTAGTGACATGTATATTTCTGATGGTAATTCAACAAAAAAATTTACTCTATATCCTCTAGCAAAAGCAATCACAGAAATAGATGACAAAGAATAGATTGATGATGAAGATGATATTCAACCTCTCTTTACTATTTCAGCTATTAGTGAAGATTGTCAACTTTTAAATACATTAGAAAATTTTGAATCATCTTTAGAATATGACCATGAGCAATTTCAAGAAAAATCTAATGTTGAATATTTGTAATCTAGGTAGATGTCTCTCTATTCTATGGAAGAGTTTGGTAGCTCTACAATTGAAATTTTTCTAGGTAGGACGTGGAACATAAACAAAAACTTGGAGAAACTACAACAAGAAGAGCTAATCAAAACATTACAAAAACATTCTGCTGCATTTGCGTGGGAATACACCGACATGAAAGGCATTAATCCTAAGACTTGTATCCATCACATCTACATTGAGGAAAATTGTAGACATATCAGACAACCTCAGAGAAGGATGAATCCAAATCTTATAGAGATTGTGAAAGAAGAGCTCCAAAAATTATTGAATGTAAACTTCATTTACCCAATTTCAGATAGCCAAGGGGTTTCTCCTTTGGTAATTGTGCCTAAAAAGAATGGTAAATGGAGGGTGTGCATTGATTATCGAGAATTGAATAAAGAAACACTTAAAGATCATTTTCCTTTGCCTTTTATAGATCAAGTGTTAGATACATTAGTAGGTAAGAAGTATTTCTCATTCTTGGATGGTTTTAGTGGTTATAATCAAATTCAGGTAGCGCTTGAAGATCAGGATAAAACCACATTTACTTCTCCATGGGGAACTTATGCCTATCGAGTACTTCCTTTTGGGTTATGTAATGCACCTGCAACATTCCAAAGAGAAGTACTAGGGATTTTTTTTTCTGATCTAATACATGATTGTGTAGAGGTAAATATGGATGATTTTACAGTCTATGGGAATACATTTGAAGAAGCTTTGGAAAATTTGGAAAAAAATCTTAAAAGATGTAAAGAAGCAAACCTTTCACTAAGCCATGAAAAATGTTTTATGATGTTTACAGAGGGTATTGTTTTAGGACATCACATTTCAGGAGATGGGATTAAAGTTGACAAATCTGAATTTAAAGTCATCTCTAAATTATCAATTCCAAATTTCCAAAAGGATGTTAGAATTTTTCTAGGATTTACAGGATACTATAAAAGGTTTATAGAAAATTTCACTAAAATAGCATCCCCACTCTTCAATTTGCTTACCAAATATTGTGAATTCAATTGGAATTTTGATTGCCAGTTGGCATTTGAAACCTTAAAAACAAACATTTCTGAAGCACCCATTTGAAGAGGTCCAAATTGGAAACTCCCTTTCCATATTTCAATAGATGCTTCAGATATAGCTCTGGGAGCTGTATTGGGACAAAAATATTTGATTCCTTATGCCATTTACTATATAAGTAAGAATTTGACTCTCAGTGAGTTAAATTATACTGTCACTGAAAACGAATTTTTAGCTGTTGTTCATGCAATTAACAAGTTCAAACACTATATAACAAGCTATGAAACCTTTGTTCATACATATCACTATGCAATTAGATATTTAAAGAATAAACCTATTACTAATGGCAGAGTTACAAGATGGATTTTACTTTTGCAAGAATCCAACATTACTATGCTAGATAGACTTGGAAAACAAAACACAGTTGCTGATTTCTTGTCCAAGATTCAGAATATCAAAGAAGATTCTCCGGTTGAAGATAAGTTTCTTGATGAATATCTTTTTGTAGTAACTACTCAAACCCCTTGGTTTGCAGATATTACTAACTATTTGGTCATAGGAAAGTTACCTTTACATTTTTTTCCTAGAGAGAAAAGAAAAATTATTCAGGAAAGTGCAAGATATTCATGGATCACTAACGAATTGTATAAAACAGGCCTAGATCTTATGATTGGAAGGTGTGTCAGGGAAGATGAAATTCCCGAGATTCTTAAGGAATGTCATGATGAGCTGTGTGGTGGACACTTTGCTGACAAGAGGACAACCTATAAAATCCTTTCTTTAGGATATTATTGGCCATCCATATTCAAAGATGCTAAAGAATATGTCAGGAGATGTGACAACTACCAAAGGGTAGGGAAACCTACTCCGTCAAATGAAATGCCATTACAAATTAAGGTACTCATCGAACCTTTTGAAAAGTGGGCCTTAGATTTTATTGGGCCAATTAATCCTCCATCTAAGCAGAAGAAGTATATATTGGTATGCACTGATTATGTCACTAAATGGGTAGAAGCCAAAGCATTACCTTTTGCTAATGAAAAATCTGTAGTTAATTTTCTTTTTGAGGACATCTTCACTCGTTTTGGTGTTCCAAGAGAAATTGTGACAGATCAAGGATCTCAATTTACATCTAACATGGTGGAAGGGCTTGTGGAAGAATACAAGATCAAACATAGGAAATCTACTCCCTATCATCCACAAGCAAATGGTCAAGTGGAATCTACAAATAAAGTGATTGAAGGAATCCTCACCAAGACTGTGTATCTACATAGAAGAGATTGGGCGGAAAGGCTTCCTGAAGCCTTATGGGCCTATAGAAATACATGGAGGAACACAACGGGACATACACCCTATGAACTTGTTTATGGGAAACAAGTCCTGTTCCCTATAGAGTTCCAAATCAGAACTTTCAAGATGGCAGTCCAACTCGGACTAGATTTATTAGAGGCACAAAAGCATAGGCTGGAGCAATTAAATGAACTTGATGAAATCAGGCAAGAGGCAGTTCAAAGGACTAGTATAGTCCAACAACAGAGAGCTAAATGGCATGAAAAATATATCAAGGACAAGAGGTTTGAAGTGGGATATTGGGCGCTATTATTTGATTCAAAGTTTAAAGATTTTCAAGGGAAGTTTCAAACTCATTGGCTTGGGCCATATGAGATTGAAAACATCTTTAGTAATGGAGCAGTGAGGATAAGAACAATAGATGAAAGTAAAACTCCTCTTCTTGTGAATGGTCATAGATTAAAAATATATCAAAAACCAATTTCAAAAGAGGAGTTCATTCAGATTGTCCAAGAAAATTTTGAAATGAAGCTAGCGTAGAAGAATTCTTCTTCTCCACTAACTTAGTCTTTATTTTTCCTAAAAAAAAAAAAAAGAAAAAAGAAAAAAAGAAAAAAGAAAAAAATAAATTGTATAAAGTTGAAAACCAATGATTGCTTGGCATACTTATACAAGAAATACAGGGTGAAAATAAGAGGTTTCTAACACCCTATATTTTCCATTTTTCTTTCTGTAATAAGTAGTGACAAAAAGCTACAGTCACTTTGCAGTTTAGATTCTGCAAATTCATCATCTCATCTCACCTCACTCTGTTTTATTTTTGCAGTTTCACTTCATTTCATTGTCATATTTCATCAATAAATTTTTCAATTTTTCATTTTACAGCTTTCATTCCTTTTATCATCTTGTCTTACATCTCATTTCATTTCACTTATATAACCACTTCCATTTCATTCATGATCCATAAGCCACATTTCACTTTCTTTTTCACGTTCTGCAGCTGATTCTGTTCTGCAGCTAATCTGATTCTGCAGCTACAATTTGTTTATCAGTTTAGGCACAAGTGTACAACTCATAATAAAATCATGTATGTAGGGAATTGAAGAAAAAAATCAATTTTTGAAGACCAACCATGCTCAAGGTACCCGTGGATCAACATCAAAAAGATTAGCAAGCGAAAGGTAAAGGTTCCAAAGGTAAATGCAAAGATTTATTTCAAAAAGCAATTTGAAAACATAAGTTTGTATAGTATGTATAATCACATGCCTCCTTAGTCAACCATCATTTGATTTGACCGCCACTATATCTCCGTTATATCTTCCATCTTTAATTTCAAATGGTCTCAATGATTCTTTCATAACAAATCTCCGCTTCAAACTCCATAACCTGTACTCAAACGGTCCTCTACAACTCCACCTGTTAACAGTCAAGATGATGATGTGACCTACCTATCTACGACTCTCTAAACCCTTACTGTATATTTATTACATGCAAACCCTTAAGTTTATCTCTCATATTCACACAGTCATTTCATATACATAGTATTTCCATTTTCTATATACACAATCATTCCATTTTTCATATACACACAGTCTTTCCATTTTCATATATACACAGTCATTCCATTTCCATACACACAGTCATTCCATTTCTTAAATAGCACTCGTTTTATAGACAATGAGAGTAATTTTGAAGGTTAATCGAAAACAAGAGATATGGGGCTTATTGTCAGGACAAAGCCCGTAGGGGTTAAGTATATGGAGGGGTATCCACAACTTAAAGGGATGCTACAGAAGGTCAGATGGTTAAATTTTATTCAGAAATTTGACGGCTACCACAAGGAAATTACCAAGTCTTTTGCAAGGTCATTTGATGGCACAGAAGTGGAGATAGGAGATATAAAATTTGCAGTCACAGAATCCTTCATAGCAGAAGCAACAGAGGTTATGAGACAAGGAGAAAGATGGTTTAAAAATAAGGAATTTCATGGTGAACCTTGGAAAGTGATATTTTGAAACTCAGGTATGGATGTTACAGTATTTAGGAAGGGAATTCCTATTTCAGCACTAAAAAACAAATGGGGTAATATGCTGTTGATATTGCAAAAATTCATTACATGTGAAGGAAGATTTGGGTTTATGTATGTTTACTATATACGCTTATTAATGATTTTTTTAGAAAATGGAACCATTAAACTTCCCTTATTCCTTCTAAACAATTTGAGAAGGATGGCTACAAATGTCCAAAAGAAAATAGAATCCACAGAAACAACTATGTATCATCATGGATTAGTGAAAATACTAGTTGAATTCCATTTGAAAAGTATAGGGAATACCTGGGAAGATTTCTTGGTAAGAATTTTTTTCTAGGATGCTCCAGAGTCACCTGAGGAGCATCATGTTAAGAAAAGTAGGAGGAGAAACATCAGCATTAACATTCAAAACAAATCTAGAACTTCCTCACAAAAGAATGATGCAGAGACAGCTTCTAAACCAGAGTTTAGAAAGCAGACTAATCAGAAAGGAAAAATGAAAGAGAGAGCTGCAGAAATCAATGAAGACATCCCTGAACCTTCATCACCACAAGAAGATGAACAGTTACTCTCCGAAATACTGGTCAATATTAGGGAGAAAATCAAGAAAAAGAAGGAGATAGGGAAGAGGAAGAAGGACACAAGAGAATAAACCGTAAGCTTCCAAAAGTTGAGAAGGAGCTCTAGAATCCGAGGTAAGGTGAAGAAAGTAACATCAAAAGGAGCCCAATTCATAAAATTAGAGGAAGAAACCCTAGTTCAATCCCCTAACAGTATTCCACCTGAACACAGTCCATAAAACTCTCCTCCACAGAATTTTGAAGGCAGCCCAAGCAAAGCTTCTCTAGGCATAGATCCAATACAACAACAAATCTATGACTACATAGAGTCATTAGAGAGAAAGAATACCTCAATGGATCCAGGATCCTCAACCAATCTAGAGAAACCTATCAATCCACAAGAACCTCTAACTAGCTCTCTCAAACAAGAAATATTTGAGTTAGAGATTTTGAATAGGCACATTCAAAAAGGAAATGAAACATTGAGGGAACAGAACAAGCTGGATAAAGCCATTCATGACAACACAATGCTGCACATAGGATTATGGTCCAAGAAAAATAGGAAGCTGAAGAGGAAAAATAGGAATTTGAGTAGAATAATTATCAATCTCAAATACAGACTTCTTATGAAGAAGACCAAGATGGCAGTCAGTGCAAGGAGAAGTAAGAAAAGGAAGTTGGATGTGCTGGAAGAAGTGTCAGAACAGATGCAATAGGAGAAAAAAGTTCACATATTTGAAAATTTCATGGGGACATCAATGATTTTGCAGTGGGGGTATGTTGAGCCTCAAAATTACTCTTTCTCTAGCAACTCTTCTCATTCCTTTTCTTTGTTTTTCCATAAGAAAGATGCATTCTCATCACCAATAACTGGTATATACTGTCTTGAGGAGGACACTTAGTGACTTACATGTTATGCTTTTTATGTTTTGCTGTTTGAATAGATTTTTGTATATTAGCTACGGAACACAACCTATTCTGCAGCTAACCGGTTGTTCTGCAGCTAACCGCCTGTTCTGCAGCTATCTTCATGCTCTAACAGGTTCTAGGTGTTAGAAGGAGAAACTAGCCACATGGGCAGCTTTCAAATCATCATGACATGGACCTTGTCCTATTCATTCAGCCCAAGTCGACAAAGAAGATGGCATAATACTACCGTCAATGGATAAGTCAAACACAAAGAGACCGAGGGTAACATGACTCTATTTTGTGGTTAATTAAATGCATTTCACAATGATGGGAAGCGTTATCTGGAGCAACTACCTATACCTATGGACTTCAACAACCACCTGTATAAACGAATCCAACAACCACCATGTCTTGGATTTATTTCTCCAGTAGCTGAGGAAGAAATTCCGCATATCTGTCTTCTACCTGTTTGGCTGTAGCATGCTTTTCTCCACAAACGATTATACGATTTTTATTATAAAGACATGTATAAAGGACCGAAGAAGTTAGTAATGGTAATAGTTTTATTGTGAAATTGAAGTTCTAGACTTTGTAATTTTTGGGTGTTTTGTGTCCCTATTTTAATATGAGAAGACCGCATGTTTTTATGAACATCTGAAGGAATTTTCTTGGAGTTGATTGAGCAAGCGTAGCCTAATCAATTGCATAGGGCCCCTGCACTGAAGAAGGTTTCATTTCATTTTATTTTTCTTCTTCTTGTTAACTGTAAATTCATCATTTTCTTTCTAAAACAATGTTTATAATCATTTTCTTACTAACAATGTTTATAATGAAATTTCCATCGTTTTCTCGTTAACAATGTTTATAATTTAGATCAGTTTCCATTAGTTTGATTTCTTTTTAGTTCTTATCAGTAGTTTAGAAGATAGAACTCAATAGTGTAATTTTGTTTCTTCAATTAAAAACTAACCTTGTTTCTAGATGGGAGTAGGATTGAAGAATGATAAGGATACAATATTGGATAGTTTACTTCATTCACTGTTTCGCTAGTTTAAATTCTCAATTAAACTGATCAGTGTCATTTACTCTCTTTGCCATTTCATTTTTAGTTTAAAATACTAACTCATGGTGTTAATGAATGTTTACGAAAAACCCTTCAAGTTGATAAATCATCCTTAACTAAGTGGTTGAACATTTCATCTATGCAATGAGTTATTTCTGCATCTTTGCACTATGGAGTCAATCAAAGAGTGGCTTAATTGGATCAGATCAATTACTAAAGGAGGAGTTCACAGGGCAGGCTAGCACAAAAAAAAGCAAATCTATAGGTTCAAATGGATGAGGTAGTCCTAACCAGGGCAAAAGGGCAATGAAGAATCCTTAAACCGGGATCAAGATGAAGAATAGAAGGAGATCAGTAGCAAAGGGAAACTAAGAATCCTTTACTATGGACCTAAGGGGGGAAGCTATGGAAGTAAGGGAGTAATTAAGAATTCCCAGACCAAGATAGTTTAGTCGAAAACAATGAGAAAGTAAACAGTCAAGACATAGAGCATTAAAGCTAATTCTAAAATATCATTCCTTGTTTACTATTTAGATTTCATAGAGAAAACATGTGAATATTTATAACATGATGAGAAAACAATAATTAAACATGAAGAGATAATACTTATTTGGTTCCAACTGTGCACAAGAATCCAGTGAAATGTCTTTAGCTCTATTTCATGACCCAACAAACCCAGTCTAGTCTGGAATACAATAGCTCCTTAGCTTGATATAAAATGTCTACAGAAATGTATTTTAATCCACCCTAATTACTTCAAAATGTGAAGTATTTATACAAAAAATGTTACAAAATATCTCATAACAATATGAGAATTATTCTAGGAAACCAAAAATATCTTCAAGCATGAAGATAGAGGCAGATGGAGAATTGCCTTCTTACTGTCCCTTTTATTGTGATTGTGCTGGCTATTGTAATTCGAATTTGGCTCTTTTAGTTGCTTTATAGTTATGTGCTGGAATCACTTTATGTCTTCAATCTACTGATACTCTTTACCTGCTACACTTTGACTCTATTTCATCTCTTTTACCTGGCTTCCATGTCGATTTAATGCAATAACTTGATAGTAAATCTGTTAATTTCATCCACCATTCACCTTTGGGTAATTTCACCTTTAGCATTTTTCTATATGTCTCATCAGCCTTAGTGTACTTGGCAAAATTTGGCTTGTTGACGAACATGTGCTTTATCTCATGCTCTAGAAAAAATAGATTTTCCAAATTATCATATAATACCTTTCCCGTGGGCAAAGCTTTTACCACTGAAGTACTAGCTTGGCTGTTGGCCAACTTGTTTAGTCTTTCAATGTAATCATCCTGGGTCATAAGCTTGTCATGGATTACCATAGGACTGGGGAGTCCTTTTCCCCTTAAAATACCAAACTTTGTCATAAATCTATCAATATCAGCTTGGATGCTTTGGCATCTTTTCTCAAGATTGAGCATAAGGTTCCTTTTGGTGAGAATCTTCTTGATTTCTATGATGGTCCCTGTCCTATCTTCTATGCCCAGTTCATCTAGATAATACCTTTTCTTGCTGTTCAAGAATGCTATCAATTGGTCGGCCTCTTCAGGCTTGTCTCCCAGCTCTTCTCTTGTCTTATGAATTGCTTCGGTGGCCACTTTTACCAGTTCATTTTGCTAAAAAATTACTTGAATAGATGGCCAAACATCATTGACAGAGTCAATGATGTTGTCCCAAGCATTTCCTTCATATATCCTAGTGGCTGTTGCAATGTCAAGTCCTTTTCAAGTACTTTTATCCTTTCTCCCATTCTTTGACTCTTCTGAGCTTCTTCCTTTTGTTGTATTTGTGCAAGTTTGCAATCAGTTTCCAAACTTGATACTTTTTCTCTAAGCTTTTTAAGCTCAGTAGCCTGGATGGTCATTTCCTCCATGGATTTTACCAATTCAGCTGTCTTTTCTGTGGATGTCCCTGCGCTTGTAGATGTACCTGTGACTGGCATAGCTGTAGTTGGTGGAGTTGTTGGTGCTAAGGAAGCAGCCAATGTGGAGGGCACTGTTGTAGAGACTGTAGGAATGACAGTCTGGGGAGTGGTGGCCAACTCACTCTGTCTAGACTGAATCAAGTTATCCAGCTCTTTCTCTATTTCTTTTAGTTGATTATTCAGCTTAAGGACTAAGTCCATAAGCTCTTTCTCCTTCCGAGTTTCTAATACTTGAGCTGTTTGTGGATGATGCATAGGAGGGATTTTGAGCTACTTTTTCAATGTAGCTATGTCATCATTTCTCTTTTTAATTAGCTTTTATGCAACCTTTACATCCTTGGGATCATGCCCCAGCTCTATGATTAAGTCCTCTAAGGACTTTATCCTGGTATCCTTAGCCTGTGAAGAAGCCTTCTCTAACTGGAATTGCGTTGATATATTATTTAGCGAATTTTGGAGTTGATGTGTTGCAATGGCCTTGCTGGTCAATGTAGAATAGATCATTTCCCCGGTCTGTTTGTGTAATTCTATTTGGTCAATATGATGTATATCCTTCACCAACACCTCAAAGTCTGTCTTCATGTAATCTGCTATAGACCTGGCTGCTTTGTGGTAGGCTTCATGAAAGTCATTTACATCTTACCTTGTTTTACATCAAAGGCTGACATTAGCCTTGTTTAATTAGTGGGAGCCATTGTAAGGTATTGTGCATAACTTTGGGCCTTCAATATTTCATTTCTGGCCTTTATTTATTTGTATTTCTCTCTAATGTCCTGGTTCTGGCCTATTGGAACCCTAAATGAGGATACTTCCACGCTCTGTTGTCTCTCTAGCATTTGAGCCTGTGAAGTGGAAGGTTCTTGTGTACCTCTAGAGGGAGTGGTTTGCTTGCTTTTTGCTCTTTCTGTACCTGTGGTTCCAACTGTTTCCTCTATGAACTCTTGTTCTGAAAAGGGATTTAACCTTTTCCTCTTGGCATAAGTCTATGCAACAGGTCTGTTGGAAGGAGTGGCCTCCTATCTATCTCTTTTGGGATTCTTCTCCTCATTTAGAGGAGTCTGTATAATAGGAGGATTACTCATGTTGTGTTCTGGCTAAGCCAGTTCTTCTGATATGTCTGGTTGTTCTGATTCTTCTTGCTCTTGATGTCCTTCTTGTGCGAGTTTCTCACTGTGTTCCTGTGTTTTCCTTTGGGATTGGGATTCTCCCGGCACCTGTACAAAAGAATCTTCATCAAGTCTTCTTTCTAGATAAATCAACACATTATTGACAACAATTTCTGTGCTATCCCTGTCTACTAGAGTGTTCTCCACCCATTCCAGTTGATTTGCATATTGTTCTATTTCAGGTATTTGGTGGTGGATGTAAGGAGACAATTTATTTTTTTGTCTTCTGTTACAGATGACATTAAAGGGGTCATATCTCCAGATGAAGATTTGTTTGAGTTTGAACCCTTGAAAGATTTCCTCTGCAACTCTTCCAACTTCTCTATTGTTACACACAAAGGGGCCTAGCTGGTATTTTATTCAGAGTTGTGCCTTTTTCTTGGCCTTCACAAAATGTACCTTGTCAGAGTTGATTATTTTCCTGTAGTACTCTAGGGAAAATAATCTCATTGGGAGGTATCTTGGCAATTTGTAAGGTGCCAATTTGCAGCCATATATTGTGATTTCAATGTGATTTTGGTACAAGTACCAATCTCCCACTTTGTACTGTTTGGACAACTATAGGACCCTCCTGATATATGCACTGATTCTTGGAGGAGGACTTCCTATCAGCATGGTCGCTATTGGATGCACAAATAGATCTATAAAATATGTATAGGTGTATGGAGATTCATATTTGTGGATTAAAGGGGTCCATAAGACTATTGATCTAAGATTGCCTCTGGTGTCAAGCTTCTGAACAATGAAGGGAAAATTGTCAGCTTCATAGTATAGAAAGAGATGATACAACACTCATGAGTACTTGAATACTCTCTCATTTTCCAATCGCATGAACCGATCATGCATTTTATTTGAGATTAATTTGGCATAGTCAAACATGATGGCAGGGGGCTTCTTAGGAGAGAAAATGGACATGTAGGCAAGAATAATTTCATCTACATACTCACTAGTAGTGTAGCCTAAAACACTTGATATCATTAATATGATGTCTTTGCCAAGTTGAGAAAAATAGGATGACATGTATGGAGAGAGATCCTTTGGTATGTGTTTTTCTTCCACAATGAAAGTCTGGAATAATTGAGAAATTTTGGGAAGGGGGATTTTAGGGAATCTATCAAGCAAGTCTCCAATAGAAAGGGGAGTAATATTTTGACCAGGTTGCAACTGTAGCATTTCATTTATGGATTCAGCGGTGATGGTGAAAAGTATTGTCTGGTCAGGGGACATCACCGCTCTTAAGGTGGGATTGTAGTTCGCATGCCAATAGTGAACAATTTCAGGGAAGATATGGATGCTGGGGAATTGGTACTTGGGCAGGTTTGATTCCCAAAGACCTATTTTGTCTACATGGTTCAAGTACTGGTCACTGTACCTGCAACATAATTTCAATGGGGATTCTTCAACAAAGATATCTTTGATTTGAAAGTCTTTGTCTGCCAACGGGAGATAGTCTAAATCCCTGTAGGGAGTAGAAATTGGTAGGACATTCAATGCAACTGGCGCAACCATCCTTGGTTCTTGTGGAATCAAGGATGGGGGCGAAAGGTTTTCTGTGAAATTGGGGGCAACTTGGTTCAATTCAGAATGGTTTGGAGTTGCTGGGCAATTGTTTCACTGAATTACTTAATAACTTAAAGCAATTGAGTAAAGGTTTGGGAATTAGAGAGGGTTCCTCAATGATTTTGGGTAAATACTTGGTTTTGACTCTGAATGGGTTGATGGACGACTGTGCATGGTTTGCAGGAAGCGTACGCAACTGAAGGATGGTCTAGAAGATCAGCAACTTCAGCAGGTTGGCAGTTGGACGTGGGTTGATGGTTGCATGTACTCTGGTGCTTGCATGGAGGTCTGAGTGTTCTTTTTCATGATAAAACTAAAAACAATGAGTTTTTTAGTTTTATTCGCAAAGTCAACGGTTTTGGCGGGTACACGGGGAAAGGTACGTTTAGAGTTAAGCGGGGGATGATATGTTTTGTCGTCTAGCAGGAGGCCGTAAGCGAGTTTAGATCATGCCGATTTTGGGCTGGAATGGTTTTGGGGGGAGGCCGCCCAATGCCACTCATCAGGCACCACGTAGCAGCGGGGTGAACTGTGAAACCACCCATATCAGGCGGGTAAAGGTCGACCTTCGGAGGCTGCCCGATATGATCATCAACCGTCGGATCAAATAGGACTTGATCGTATGGTGGTCGGTGCGGGGATTATTCATGAGGTTTAACGGAGGGGCTCGACGAAGATTTTAAGAGTGACGGGTTTTAATTAATCATGGATTATAGTGGATTAAGGGTGTCACGGGTGATTTCATTACCGGAGGTCAATTATTAATTAACCGTAGATCGGTTAATAATTCATTTTATTCGGCGAAGGGTTTTGGTTCTTAATTAGTTGCTGATCGAATAATTAACCCATTAATCATTCATGATATTAATAAAGTTTATGTTTCAAACTTGAGGACGAGATACTAATATTAAGGGGTTTTAATAAATACATAGGGGAAAATAGATTTTCTCAGGAGTTAATATAAATAAAGTTACCAGTTAATATGAATGGAGGCGGAGAATGTTTTAGTGCTAAGTATACAATGAATTCTTTGCAATTTGTTTTTGATTTTCACATAGAAAACATAAAAAATTAGGCTAAGTGTATATTTGTGGGTTTTTGTAAAAAGGGGTTTTTACATGGGAGGTGATCACTTTTCTAAGGTTTTATCCTTAGAGAAAAGAGGTTTATTAGGGGAAAGTAAGTTTATTTGGGAATATGAGTGAATTTGAAGGGGGGTGAATGCTTATGAGGGGACCTTTAGTACTTAGGACCTATAAGTTATTGGGCCGAGGGTCCGGTCCCTCCAGTAGTCAGAGAAATGGTCTGAGCCCCTTTAACTTAAGATTTTAGGTACTTTAAGACTTTCCTTGGAAATTAGTTAAGTGATAAACATAATGAATGAGGGAGGTTAATCAATTGACTTTGTGTACTTTGGTAAATGCTTAATTTTTATCCATACTTAGAAATTTGATGATGAAGGTGAATGATATGATCTTGTTTAATCAATCATCACAATTCTGCAACCATTCAACTACTTACCCATCTACTCATCCTACCATTTTTACTTCTCTTTATTAGGGTGCACTTAAGCTGGCAAACTCTTTATCAAAACTTTTTCTTTTCTTTTACAAAAGTAATCTATCTAAGTCTAACCTTATTACATCCAAGGGCTCATATTAAACAATTGAGTTCCTTTTATTTCTTCTACCTAATCTAATTATCTGCTAAGGTTAAACAGTTTACTCAGATTTTCATTCTCTATCTATAAACATGAAATTCAAAACATGGAATAACCAAGATTAAACTGTTTGATTACCATGGATTGTGGCATGAATAACAAGTTGCACACAATCATTATTATGCATAAAAGTAAATAGTAGTGGCATTTTGTCTTGCACACTTTCATGGTCTTTTAGTTTTTAGGGTTCATATTATTTCATTTTTTGACCTTTTTTATTCTTTTTGTCCTTTTGATTTTTCTTTTAGGACATACTCTCTTTACATTTTTTTAAATTTTTTGGTTTGTTTGTTTTTTTTGTTTTTTTTGTTGTTGTTTTTTGTTGTTTTTGTTTGTTTGTTTGTTTTTTTTTTGTATTTTTATGGAAAACATTTGCAGAAAGCAAAGGTATGCACATATTACAGATATGACCTCAGTCATTCAAAAATTATGACTCCTATTGGTATAGGAACCTAACAGTGGCTCCACTTGAGGATGGATTTCTTGGTGAAATGTCAAGAACTAGTAGATCAATGGCCTTCTAAATTACTGTGATTTTACTCTGCAACTTTTCCCTTTTACTTTGCTGCTTTATTGATATTTATGATAATGAAACTTTTGAAGCTTAGGACCTTCTCTTCGGGCTTCAACTCCAAAATTACCATCCAATCAACACTAAACTTTTTGAAGAATAAAATATGTACAAGTGATTAGCGAAATCAATGACTGGGATCTATATAGTGCTTAAGCATTCGACCATTAACTGGTCCTCCTTCTACTTCTACACCATCTAATTATTTGAGGAAAAAGCATTATTACCCCTGAAAGCATAAATGATGTAAGGGCCTTTCCATAGGATGTCGAACTTCCCATGTTTATCTTTATCCTCCCTCCTTGAGTCCCATTTCAAAACTTTATCTCCTATGTAGAAATCTTCTGCCTTGGTCCTTTTGTCAAAAGCTTTCTTGATTCTCTCCTGCACAACTTGGGATCTGATATACACTTCTTCCCTGGTCTACTGCAAGTGAATTGTATGGTCTGCTTTAAGTGAATTGTCTGGTTGATCCTCCTTTGAATGTCATTTAGCTCAACCTGTGCTTCTTGGAGCAGTTTCATCATTGGTGTTCCCAAGGAAGATAGGAAAACAACCTCCATTCCATAGACCAACTAATAAGGACTGGTACCAATGGATTTCTTTGTGGTCAGCCTATCTGCCCACAAGGCATTTACTAGCTTCTTGTTCCAGGTTTTCTTGTTATCTTCCAACAATTTTTTGATGAAATTCACTAAGCTCTTGTTGGAACAGTCTGCTAGTCCGTTTCCTTGGGGATAGTAGGCAGTGGAGTGACCCAGGGTTATATGATATTTGTTGCAGAAATCAATCATCCTCTTTGATTTAAAAGCTGCTGCGTTGTCTGTGAGGATTTTGGTTGGACAACCGAATCTGGACAGAATGTTGGCCTCAAGGAAACCTATTATGACAGTATCAATAGCTTGTCTTGAGGGTATGGCTTCTATCCACTTTGTAAAATAATCTGTGGCAGTCAAGATCAATCTATGTTGGGCAGAGGAAGGGGGATGAATTTTACCAATGAGGTCAAGACCCCATTGTTGAAATGGTGCTTTAGTAGATATTGGTTTCAAAGGTAATGGTAATAGTTTTCTCTTCCCTTAAAAAATCTGACATTTGTGACATGTGGTTATAAATTTCTTTACATCAGAAAATAGAGTGGGCCAGTAAAAACTAGCTCTTAAGATCTTATCAGCTGTGGTCTTCCAGTAAAGGTGTCCCCCACAGTCACCTACATGAAACTCCTGTAATGTTTTGTCAGATTCTTCCTTTAATGAACAATTAAGAAGGATGCCTTTGTGATTTTTCCAAAATAAAGCATTGTCAATTATGAAAAACTTCGAAGATTTCATTTTTAAGAACCTACTTTTAGTCCTGGATAACTCTAGAGGAGCTTGAAGATTTTGTAGAATGTATATAATGTCAGCATACCATGGTGAGTCAGTAAAGGCCTGGCTGACTAGTGGAGTCGCCATCTCCTCTTCATTATCCAATTCTGCAATGAAATTTATGGCTAGGGCCTGACAGTTTGATTGAGCCATGAGCTTGGCTAAACCTTGGCCTTTGATCAATTTTGTAGGCTCAATTTCTAAGTCATATTCTAATATGGTAGCTATCCACTTCCCTCTCTTTCCATCTGGTCCATCCTACGTTAGGATGTCTTTGACTACAACATTGGGAACATAAGCTACTATATGAGAATACAAGATATAAAATCTGAAATCTTTAATAGCTTTGACTAGAGCAAAAGCTTGCTTTTCCATTATATTATAATTTAAAGGTGCATCTCTCAGGGCTTTACTAAAGAAGGCTATTGGTTGTTTAAAACCTTGATCATTTTTCTGCTGTAGGACTGTAGCAATGGTATGTTCTGAGGTGAAAGAAAATATGATGAAATCCCTATCAAACATTGGACTGATGAGAACTGGTGTTCGCGTTAAGGCTATCTTTATATCTTCAAAAGACCTTTTAGCCTCTAGAGTTCATTTCATAGTCGATTCTTTCTTTAACATGTTGTTTAATAATCTAATTAGTTCAACTAAGTTACAGATAAATCTTATCAAAAAGTTTATTTTACCTAAAAATTCTTGTAGTTCTCTGATGTTCCTAGGATGTGGTATCTGTAAAATGGCTTCAATTCTTGTTGGGTCGATCCGGATACCATCTTTGGAGATAATGTGGCCTAGTAATTTTCCCTCTTCCAACCCAAATAAAGATTTTTTAGGATTCAGAGAAATTCCATACTTCCTACACTTGGTGAAAACCTGCCTGAGATGATCCAGGTGTTGCTGATCTGATTTAGAGAATACCGTGATATCATCTAGGTATATTACCAGGAAGTCATGGATTTCCTTAGCAAAGGCTATGTCCATTGCTCTTTGAAAGGTGGCCCCTGCACTTTTTAACCCAAAAGGCATTTTCACATACATGAAAGTGCCCCATGGAGTAGTGAATGCAGTTTTTCCCTGATCATGTGGGTGGACTAAAATATGGTTATAACTAGAAAACCCATCTAGCAGTGAGATTCTGGTTGAACCTACTACCCTCTGTAATATGTGATCCATTTTAGGAAGAGGGTAGTTATCCTTGAGTGAAACTTTATTTAGATTCCTAAGATCAACACACAGTCTAATTTCGCCAGTTTTCTTTCTTGTAGGTACCAAATTAGAAACCCAATATGAGAATCTAATTGGTGCAATGATCTTAGCTTCGTACATTCTTTTGATCTCTTTTTCAATAAAAGGCAATAGAATGGGGCTAATCCTTCTAAGCTTCTGTCTAAAAGGTTTCTGGTTTTCTTTTAAGGGAATGGGGTGTTGTATTATGCTGGTATCATAGGATTTAAGGTCCTCATTATTCCAAGCAAAAACATCTTGGAATTCCTTTAACAGTTTTATGTATTTCAATTTTTCATTGGGAGGTAAAGACTTTGAAAGTTTTATCATTTTGGGATCTTCTTCAGAGCCTATGTTACATTGCTCAATGTCTGATTTTAAGGGTTCCATTTTCGGCTTTTTAGGGACATCGTTTGAATCAAACAAGTCCTCCAAAGGAGTTAATCCTTTGGGCAAAAAATTATCTTTAAGATTGATGACTTCAGATTCTTCATCGATTGCTTCATCAATTTAAATTTGTTTTAGGTTTCAAATATTTGATTTTGTAAACTTTGTGGGATGGAATCTATCTATCCTTTCATCTTCTACTTTCTTAATTTCTACTTTATCAGTGTAATTAAAATCTAATGTTATGTCTGTGTCTATATTTCTATTTACAAATTCATCATCTAAAGTTAGAAAATTGTTAATTTGTTGATCATTATTGAATACTTGCCAGTTCTTTAAGTTGTTAGGAATAGTGGGTTTGTGCCTAACCTCAACAGTGTACTGATGGTTAGGCTGAAATGTCAACTTGCAAGTACTAGCAAACATAGCTAAACTATGAGCTTGCATATTGTGTTTTCTTGCAATAACAAAAAGCTTGGTTTCTAAAAAAGTATTTAGTATTTCTACAACTGTTCCTCTATAAAATCCTAACCTAGGATCCCTAGTCATATAAACAACGGTAATTTGTTTTATTACCAACTTAGAATCTCCCATAATAGAGACTCTTATGGCTCCTAACCTTTTTACCAAATTGAGACCTAACAGAAGTGCTTCGTACTCAGCCATGTTGTTCGTACATTTAAAGTTTAATCTGTAGGCACGACCCTCTGAATGCTAATTTTCTAAGTTGTAAATCCATACTCTTGCTCCTGCACCTAATTTGTTTACTGATCCATCGAATTCAAGATGCCATAGAATTTCATGTTCATAATTCTTACTGCTTGGGGGTACAAAATCTTCTTTGACTAAGGTATCTAGGTCATCTTTATTATCTTAAATCTCTTGAATTTGGATACTTTGATTGTCTTCTGCTACTATAATTTCTTTTGGTTCGGTAATAATGCTGTCTGAAGTGTGTTCTTGGTTCGATTCAGCATTGTAAAGAATGAAAGAATCAATATTAGAATGCATTGAATATATAGGAAAGTTTTGAGGTCTCTCCTGGGTACTCACTACAGATTTCATCAGAGTCTCTCTATATAGTTTTTTAGGATGTCCAAAGATTGATATGGTAGCATACGACATGTCAAGTTGCAGAGATCCCTGGATTTTGTCACCCCATGATCTAGACAACAACATGCCATATGTAGGTGGTATATCAACAACAACTATGCCCATAAGAATGGTCTTAGCGAGGTACTGCACTAGGGAAACACATAGGTACTTTATAAGTCCTAGGCACTTAACTTGTCTTGAATCAAATGAAAACAAGTCCTTATAAGGTCTAGTGATATCCAAGTTTAGCTTCTCCATAATAGATTTAGGCATAAGATTCTGTGAAGCCCCAGAGTCTAGCATGGCATTATGTAGGATTTTATCGTGGATGTTAAGGCTAATGTAGAAGGGTGGTATCCCTCCTTCCATTGGTTTTCCATTAAAATTAGGACCGAAAATTAACTCAGGTTGATCATCAAATAAGTTAACAGAGTCTTCATTCTCAACGAAGTTTAAAGATTTACATATTTGAGATTTGTAAGTTTCATGTTTAACCAATTCTGTTAAAGGAATCGAGATTTTGAGTTTTGCCACCTCTGCTCCCAAACTAAAAGGCAAAGGGGATTTGTCTGTTTGAACATTAGAAATCTTAGCAATAGGGTTTGGAGTAGTTTGTTCTTCTTTTTCAGTGTTTAGAGTCTTTTTAATTAGATTTTCTAATATAATTTCTGGAGATCGTTCCACTGTTTCCTTGAGGGGAACTGAAGTGGAAGGTTGCTCATTGGTTACATCTTCAATGGTGGGACTGGGAGGGTTCTGATTTGATCTAGAAAAGATTTGTAGAGTTTTTGTAACTAGAGTGGCTTTCACTTTCTTAGGTTGATTAGGTACTACTTTTTTGTTTTGGTCCGGAACATTAGTATTCTTTTTGCTCCTCAGATTGTATTGTTTATGCACTTCGAAGATAGTAGAGTCATACCCTTGCTTGTAGTTGAAAGATTCTCCAGTTTGGGTCTGTAACTGCTGAAGCATTTATAATTCTTGGTCATCCTGAGTCAGAAAGACCGTTTCCTCGTCACCTAACCCCATTAAGTTAATTTGAGTGTCTAGCTCAGGGTCTTCTTGATGGGAAGTTTCAGCATAGTTCTCTTGGAAAGGAGGTCTAATGTTTTGATCAGGCCCATTTTTACCAGTATTTTGGTTCTGGTTTTTCCTGAAGTTTGGATTCCTTACTGGAGGTGCCTGTTGGTTATCCCAATGAGGTTTCCTTTCAATGATTTCTATCCTATCCATCAATTTTTCCATTCCTTCAGCTAAAGCATCCATTTTTTGATCAAAGGGTGAAGTTTCATCTTTCAGGGGTGCTCTCCTTTCATTTCTAACCCTAGCTCTCTTGGATAGCAGATTAGCTTCTACACTAACTGCTACACTTAGCATATCTTCTAGTGTAGGGGGATTCCTTTCTCTAAGTTCAAAAGCCATGTTAGTGTCAAACCCGTATGGAAACTTTATTAGGGCTAAGCCAGGTGGAGGCCTTAGGTCAAGTGGTATTGCGTTATATACATTGTTAAATATAGTACAGTAGTCCTGAATGATTTTGTTTGGTCCCCTCTTGAGGTTTTCATATTCAGAAAGAATTTGAAGAGGGTTCTTTTTCTTCTCCAACCTATTTAAAAATTGTTAGTAAAAAACTTCTAAACTATCTATACTATAATTAGGCAAAGATCTAAACCACGTTCTCACTTCTCTAGCTAGAGTTTGGGAAAAAATTCTCATTTGGACATCTCCTATGTCAGTTTCATGCAGTTCAAAATAATCTGTCATTTTTCTTGTGTGCTGTGTAAGATCCAGTGCCATCAAATTGGACAATTTTACTCAAATAGTCTGGTGGCAAGACACCTTGAGGAGCGAGCATCACAAGAGGGGCATATCTGAGTGCCATAGCTCTAAGTTGGACAAGATTGAGAATATGAGTTGGGGTAGCAAGGGTATTTGGGACAACAAGGGGATTTGGGGTAACAGGGGTAATGGGTATTTGATGGGTAGTGATAGGCTGATTATGAACGAAGATGAGGAATGAACTTCAGAAGTGTGAGGAAATGAGGGTGAACTAAAAGAAATTGAAGCTGTTTCAGAAAGTTCAGGGATCCTATTAGTAGTAAGGGATGACTGAGGGGAATTCAGAAGGTACTGATCAATTAACAAGTTTTCCCTTTGGACTTGAAGTTTTGCTGTAAATTCTGGATTTAGAACTGTCCTCAAGTGCACTCTCAGACTTGGTTCTAAATAGGGAAATGTCAAAATACTTGTCAAAAGGGAGGTCTTCTATGAACAACCACTCACTAGGGCATGAATTGGATCTAAATAAAGGTCTTGGCTTACCGAACTTTCTTGTCTTCTGATTATTCTCGAAATAAGGTTGGGATTGTCAAATACTGGGGGAGGATTTGGATCAAGGTTGGCCCTCATATAGTGAGTTGTCCTTGAAGCTAGAATTCAAGTTTTTGTTTTTGTTTTTTTTGTTTTTGTTTTTTTTTGTTTTTGTTTTTTTTTTTTATT